>RCUC01117903.1:0-12929 GCA_003697995.1 Taxidea taxus jeffersonii
CAGGATGGTTCTGCTTGTGAGCTCAGCATCAGATCTGCCTGCCCCTCCCTCATCCCACTCCATCCCCATCACCTTCATCTGCCTGGCGATCTCCTTCTTCTGGTGCAAAATGTACTCCAGGATTGCCTCCCGCTCATACAGGTAGCCATCGGGGCTGTGAGGACAGCACAGGGTGAGAAGTGTCGGCTCCCTGCCCTGGGCACCCATGAATGCCTCTTACAGGGAACAGGTCACTGGGTGCTTGGTGTGGCTCCCTAACCCTAAGGTATTCTTTTCCACAACCCATGGAACACGTTAGGATCACACCTGTGTCTTGGATGAGCACACTGAGGCTCTGAGAGGGGAAGGGGCCTGTCCAAGTTGCCCCGGCTATGTGGGCGGTCAGACCCACACATGCGGCCCCCTCCATGCAGGTCCCCAGCTCACGTGACGACAGGGTCATGACAGGGCTGGAGAGAGAGGCAGCAGCAGTCAAAGTCCTTGACGGCATCCCGGCTCAGTCGAATGTTCTGGGTCCCGTAGCCCGAGGCCGCTGGGGACAGAGACAGAGGGATGGGGTGCCAGGAGATGTGGCCTTTGCCAAACCCCAAGAGAAAGACAGAGAGAGATCTTGGAGGCAGCAGGGGAGGAAGGGGGAGGTAAGGGGGGGGAACCTCTGAGAAACAGGTAGTCTGTGTGTCTCTGTGTTGGGACAGGGGCACAACCCACAGGAAGGTGTTCATCCGGAGGGTAAGTGACAGGCAGGCAGGCCCTGTCACTGAGGCAGCCGGGTAGAGAGGCTCACGGCTGACTCCCCTCACCCCTCTGCCCCAACTCAAGGGCCTGTATCTCTCTGGGCCTCAGTTTTTGCCGCTGGAACACAGCCAGGACAACAGCGATTTGATTCCTTCCTCAGTGGGTGCTCGGGAGTCTTAGATGAGGTGCCCATTACAGGGGTGCCCAGTACAGGGGTGGGGGGAAGGGAGTATAGGATCATGCGGGCTGTTCCTCGTAAGTCATGACCATCTGTGGAGGGCCAGGGCAGACATGCCCCAAAGGTACAACCAGAGAAGTAGAGCGGGGATGGTGACTTTCTTTTTTTTTTAAAGGTTTTATTTATTTATTTGACAGAGAGAGATCACAAGTAGGCAGAGAGGCAGACAGAGAGAGAGAGAGAGGGAAGCAGGCTCCCCGCTGAGCAGAGAGCCCGATGCGGGACTTGATCCCAGGACTCTGAGATCAGGACCCGAGCCGAAGGCAGCAGCTTAACCCATTGAGCCACCCAGGCGCCCCAGGGGATGGTGACTTTAAGAGACATTTGTCCCCCTCCCGAACCCCATACCTGTGTCCTTCTTCTTCTCGTGGTAGGTGTAGACGGCTCCTGCTGTGCAGTTCTTGCCATGCCGTGTCATCCTGAGGGACGGAGGGGACAGTTGCGAGGCTGTGGTGGAGGGAGGAGGGGGTCCTCATATCTCATCTGCCCCCACCAGACGGAAAACTGGGGGTGGGTCAGGGGAGGACGTTATTTATTTATTTATTTTTAACAAACTGCTGGAGGGGCCGCAGAACAAGACTTAATGGGCTGTTTCTTCTCTGATCTGCATTTTATTTCTTTAATTATTTTTAAAGATTTTATTTAATTATTTGATGGAGAGCGTGTGCACGAGGGGGGATAGGAGCAGAGGGAGAAGCGGGCTCCCTGCCTGCCGAGGGGCTGGATCCCAGCACCCTGAGGTCATGAGTCAGGTGCCCCCAGGGGAGGACAGTGCTTACGAGGTAAGGTATCTATACACCCCAGAAAGGAAGTCCGCATTTGACTATGAAAAAGACCCACACTCTGCTTTCGGAGCAGGCATTGGAGGGGGGCCCCGGTGTGAGTTACTCCCGGGTGGTAGAAGGAGGGTGATCTGAAATCCAAAAACAGTTCTAGCGGCAGATGAGGCTGTGTGTGTCTCCTGACACACATGGGGGAAGCGAGGGGCCTCGGAGAAGCTCCGTTCGGGGATAGGGAGAGAGAGAGAGAGCGAGAGAGAGCGAGAAAGAGTGCGCGCATGCGCTTTGTGGATGCCCACAGGCTCACACAACTGAGCGCTGGCCTCTTTCTCCGCGTTGGGCCAGAGCCTCTGTAAGCAAAGGTGAAATCCGCATTCTGCTCAAATTGTTACCTAACGTTACCAATTGCACCGAAAAAATTCACATCATTGAAAACGACCCTCCTAGCAGGGCTGATTGCACACGGTAGCGGGGGCAGTGGACAGGGTCAGCCGCCCAGAACACACGCTGGTGTTCGGAACCTTAGCAAAGGAAGCACAGACGACTCTGCACTTGGGTGCAGAGACAGAGATGTCCTCAGAGACATCTACAAGGGAGCATGCCCATGGATGTCCACAGCGGTGTCATTTACACTGGAGGGGACTCAAAGGCAAATGGACCTCCCTCCCTTGGAGAATGGGTGCTGACGGCCCCGCCTGGAGACCACCAGCTGGTGGGATGCAACCTGCTGGACGTGTGCGAGGCATTGTGGGTGGATGTGAAGGCAATACTGGGTATGAAAAGTAAGGGGAAAAAAGTAAGATATGAAACAGGATGGCTGCCAGTCTACACATGCCCAAGGTGGTACTTCTTCTTCTTTTTTTTTAAATATTTTATTTATTTATTTGTCAGAGAGAGAGGGAGAGAGAGCGAACAAGCACAGGCAGACAGAGTGGCAGGCAGAGGCAGAGGGAGAAGCAGGCTCCCTGCCAAGCAAGGAGCCCGATACGGGACTCGATCCCAGGACGCTGGGATCATGACCTGAGCCGAAGGCAGCTGCTTAACCAACTGAGCCACCCAGGCGTCCCTTTTTTTTTCTTTTTGAAGATTTTATTTATTCATTTGACACACAGGGAGAGAATGAGAGAGAGCACAAGCAGGGGAAAGTGCAGAAGGAGGGGGAGAAGCAGGCTCCCCACTGAGCAGGGAGCCCGATGCGGGGCTCGATCCCAGGACCCTGGGATCATGACTTGAGCTGAAGGCAGACGTTAACTGACTGGGCCACCCAGGCGCCCCAAGACGGTACATTTTTAAGAAATGGAAAAGGAGGGTACACACTGTGCATATGGGGTGGGGACCGACCAGGGACTTCAGGTTATAGGGATCAAGGATTAGGCAAGATGACCTTGAGTCCAGGGTTGGCCATTTCCTTTCCCTGAGCCTTGGTTTAATTTGGCAAAAGGTGGGAATAAATGCGGGATCTAGCTGACAGGACCCGACTGCTGTGAGAACTGCGTGAGTTGCTCGGAACCTGGCACACAGGGGGTGTTGGGGAAATATTCTCTCCAGCTCTCTGGCTGCAAGAAACATCCAGAAGGCCAGTGTTGGAGGTAGGGGTCGGGGGGGGGGGGCGCGTAATCGAGGGCTCCAAGAATGCAAAAAAGCAGCTCGGTCTTTATGCCCCTTTTCTGGTTGCCTTCGGAAACTTGGTTTTCACATTCAGAACTTGAACCGCAAACCTCTCTTTGAGCCGTGGATCTCGCTCTCCCCCTACCGGCTGGCGTCTGCCCTCAGGAGCCAATTTCTGGTCTTCGGTATAGGGACAGAATAGACGCATTGACCTTAAGGATGCAGTTCTGACAAATGTATCTGCCCTCGTGGCCACCACCCCAGCGGCGGTCACAGTGCTGCCTGCAGGAGTTAACCCTGGTGAAACACCCCAATGTGACCCACAGAACCTCCTGACTTTCCCTCTTCCCCCAAGCTTTTGCGCAAGTGTCCAGCACCTGCTGTCTCCCCTGGCTCACCTGCCAGCCGCTCCTCCCCGGGGCCCTCCGGCTTCCGCCCCAGGCCCCCCACGCTCCCAATGCCACTCCCGAAGGTCGCGCTGACCTCCCCCTGTCCAAACCCTCTGCTCTATTCTTAGTCGTCAACTGCCTTTTGACCCTCTGCGGCATCCGGCACCGGAATGCTTGTCTTGTGGCCAGACAACTGGGGATTCTACGCTCTTTGGCTTCATGGCTGGGGACACTTTCCCTCCAAGAGTGAGAGGAGCAGCTACGGAGGGAGCATCTTTTTTTTTTTTTTTTTAATTGGCCAGGCAGTGATGGCAATAGTCTCCCACTGTTGGTCCGGGACCCTGGTGGGGGGTTCCCTAGGATGGTTTCAGGGCGTCCACAAACTATTTCCATAATAATACTAAAATGTGTTTGCTTTTGTTATTCTTTTTTTTTTTTAAGATTTTATTTATTTATTTGTCAGAGAGAGAGAGCCAGAGCGAGCACAGGCAGACAAAGTGGCAGGCAGAGGCAGAGGGAGAAGCAGGTTCCCTGCTGAGCAAGGAGCCCGATGTGGGACTCGATCCCAGGATGCTGGGATCATGACCTGAGCCGAAGGCAGCTGCTTAACCAACTGAGCCCCCCAGGCCTCCCCTTTGTTATTCTTATTCTCCCACAAGGGCACCGTGGAGTTTTCTGGAGACTGTGTGACATGAGGATGTCCTTGCTCTGACCGCTAGTGTGCCTGCATGTCCTTGGGTTTTCTTTTTTTTTTAAGATTTTATTTATTTATTTGACAGAGAGAGAGGAAACACAAGCAGGGGGAGCAGGAGAGGGTGGAAGCAGGCTTCCCACGGAGCAGGGAGCCCGACGGCTGGATCCTAGGACCCTGGGATCATGACCTGAGCTGAAGGCAGATGCTTTATGACTGAGCCACCCAGGTATCTGATACAGCAAATATTGATAAGCAGAGCTCACAAAAACGGAAGTTCTCGGGAGTCCTTGATGACTTTTAAGACATTGAGACCAAAGAGTTCAAGAACCACTGGCCAAGGGTTGAAGGGCTGCCAGGCGGCAGGGCCAGGATTTCTCTGGAAGTTGGGCTCTCCACCCACCGCTCTGTATTGTCTCCTCATTAAGGCCAATTCCAAAATAGAAAATGGAACTACTGCCATCTGCTGTCACTGGTGTTTCAGAGAGGAACTATCCAAAACGATAGCCACTCATCAGCATGCCCGCTTTCCTGGGCAGAGGACAGGCTCCCAGGATCCCCCAGCTAGGAACCCACAGAGCCAGGATTCCAACCCAGGTAAGCAGGCTGTGGGGCCGCCTTCTTGACCACGCGGCAGCTGTCAGTCCTCCCAGGAAGGGAGTACAGGCCAACCCGTTCTGGAGGCTTCCAACTCCAGAGTGCATTTTCCTCTTTCAGCCCATTTCAATTCAGACGTGAAATTTTCACTGGAGATCCCTGACCTCACTGGAGATCCCTGACCTCCATTTAGGTTTTGGGATTTCCCGCTGCAAAGGTACATTCGTATATCCCCTTTGTTCCAAGCACACGTAAAAGCTTTCCAATAACAGAATCAAATGTTGGTGCTACAATTTAAATTAATGAAAATGATGGGACGCCTGGGTGGCTCAGTTGGTTGAGCGGCTGCCTTCGGCTCAGGTCATAATCCCAGCGTCCTGGGATCGAGTCCCGTATCGGGCTCCTTGCTGGGCAGGGAGCCTGCTTCTCCCTCTGCCTCTGCCTGCCTCTCTGTCTGCCTGTGCTCACTCTCTCTCTCTCTAACAAATAAATAAATAAAAATAAAAAATCTTAAAAAATAAATTAATGAAAATGAGGGGCCCCTGGGTGGCTCATTCGGTTGGGCAGCTGCCTTCGGCTCGGGTTGTGATCCTATGGATCCTGGGATGGATGCCTGAGTCAGGCTTCCTGCTCGGCGGAGTCTGCCTCTCCCTCTTCCTGCCTCATCCCCAGTCCTCAGATGAATAAATAAAATCTTAAAAAACCTTAACTGAAATAAAAGAACTAGAAAATCCAGTCCCACAGTCAAACTAGCCACTGATCCAAGTGCTTTCTAGGCTCCTGCTTGAACAGCACCGTGCTGAGATGGGACTTTAAAAAAACCACGGCCACGGTGCC
Source organism: Taxidea taxus jeffersonii (assembly GCA_003697995.1). Taxonomy (NCBI): domain Eukaryota; kingdom Metazoa; phylum Chordata; class Mammalia; order Carnivora; family Mustelidae; genus Taxidea; species Taxidea taxus. Next base: position 5,875 of record RCUC01117903.1, read on the forward strand.
ACTGACCCACTGATGATTCCGTAACATCATCTACTATCCGTCTGGTGTTCAAATCGCTGATTCTCTCCCAGCTGTCTTTTTCTGCAGTTGGTTTGCTTGAATCCTGAGCCAGGGGTCCTTAATCTTTTTGGTGGGGCCGGTGATCCCTAGAGAATGCTACACACCCACTCCTGAAAATGGCGTGTGTCTGGCCATTCCAGAGGTATGGAGGCTTCCGTGTTAAAGGAAAACCAAGAGGCTAATTACACTCAAGGAAATTGAAGACAGAAATAGGACACGATGTAAGCAGTACAGAGAGAGTTCCCTAAGGGCAAAAGTGAGCATCTGAGACTCTTTATTAATAATGGCTGATGTTTAGGGGCACCTGGGGGGGGGCTCAGTCGGTTAAGCATCTGCCTTGGACTTGGGTCTTGATCCCAGGGTCCTGGAATCAAGCCCCACATCGGACCCCCCTGCTCAGCGAGGAGCCTGCTTCTCCCTCTCCCCTCTGCCCATGCTCTGTCTCTCTCTAACAAATAAAATCTTTTTTTTTTATTTCTAATTTTTTTTTAAGATTTTTTATTTATTTACTAGTTAGAGAGAGTGAGCACAGGCAGACAGAGAGGCAGGCAGAGGCAGAGGGAGAAGCAGGCTCCCTGCCCAGCAAGGACCCCGATGTGGGACTCGATCCCAGGACGCTGGGATCATGACCTGAGCCGAAGGCAGCCGCTTAACCAACTGAGCCACCCAGGCGTCCCACAAATAAAATCTTTTAAAAGAATAATGGCTGATGTCTAAAAAAACAAACAAGGCTGATGTTTATTTAAGAGGTTCTGTGAACCTGGCTCTGTTCTAAGCATGTTACGCATATTAACTTCACCGAATCCCACAACCACACAAACGGCTGCTGCCAACAAGGGCAAGGCTCAGAGAAGGGATCAGCCTGCACCTGGTGTTTGATCCAGGCATCTGAGTCCGTGGCCTTGACCATCAGCCCGAGGCACTGGGCCTGACTCTCAGCTAGCTCATGCCTCGTTGCTCCCCTGGAAATTCTGTCCCCTTTTTCCTCCTGGACTCCGCTGAGCAGTCCCCTCCTGTGGGAAGCCTGTCTCTCCAGGCTGAACTAGGTGATCCTTGTGCTCTGATAATGCCCTGAGTTACTTCCAGTATAGCGGCTATCTCTTGGTATTTCTCCCTCCAGGCTAGGAGCCCCTGGGAAGGATGGGCCCGGAAAGGACTCTCGTCTGGGTCTCAGCACTGCCAGGCACCTGGGAGGGCTCTCACAGGTCGTGAGAGGATCCGTTAGCTGCTGCCGACTCTTGATCTAAGGGTCATGGGTTTGGGCCCTGTGTTGGGCTCCGTGCTGGGCATGAAGACTACTTAAAAAAAAAAAAAAATAGAGGGGCGACTGGGTGGCTCAGTTGGTTAATCGTCTGCCTTTGGCTCAGGTCATGATCCCAGGATCCCCTGCTCAGTGGGGAGCCTGCTTCTCCCTCCCCCTCTGCCGTTCCCCCTGCTTGTGCTCCCTTTCTCTCCCTGTCAAATAAATAAAATCTTTTTTAAAAAAATATTTATTTATTTGAGAGAGAGCGAGCAGGAGGAGGGAGAGGAGTGGAGGGAGAGGGTGAAGCAGACTCCCTGCATAGCGTCCTGGGATCGAGCCCTGAGTCGGGCTCCTTGCTCCGGGGGAGCCTGCTTCTCCCTCTGCCTCTGCCTGCCTCTCTGCCTGCCTGTGCTCTTGCGCGCTCTCTCTCTCTCTCTGACAAATAAATAAAGAAAATATTTAAAAAAAATAAGAACAAACAAGTAAATAAAATAAAACTGGGTAAAGGATCAGAATAAACATTTTCTCCAATGAAGACAGACAAATGGCCAATAAGCACATGAAAAAAAAAAACATTCCACCTCATTATTTATTAAGGGAACGCAACAGAAAAACCATAATGAGATACCAGTTCATGCCCAGTAGCGGAATTTCAAACAAAAGGTCACAGAATCGGGATGCCTGGGTGGCTCAGTTGGTTGAGCAGCTGCCTTCGGCTCAGGTCATGATCCCAGCGTCCTGGGATCGAGTCCCACATCGGGCTCCTTGCTCAGCAGGGAGCCTGCTTCTCCCTCTGCCTCTGCCTGCCACTCTGTCTGCCTGTGCTCGCTCTCTCTCACAAATAAATAAATAAATAATCTTTAAAAAAAAAAAAAAAGGTCACAGAATCACAAGTGTAGAGAAACTGGAACCCTCATGCACCAAAAGTGGGAATGGAAGCTGGGGCAACCACTTTGGAAAAGTCTGGAGGTTCCTCAAAAGCTGAAACGTTGAGTTACCGTTTCATGCAGCATTTCTACTTCCAAGGGAAATGATAACATGTCCACCAAAAACTTGGACACAAACATTCATAGTATTCAGAAGAGCCAAAAAGTGGAAACAACGCAAGTGTCCATCAACTGATGAATGAATGAACTATGGTATACCTTAGACTAAGGAATAGTATTCAGCCATAAAAAGAAAGTATTGATACATGCTACAGAATTAACCTTGAATTTAACCTTGAACCTGCATTAACCTTGAAATCATGATGCTGAATGAAGTAAAAAGAAAGAAGTAAAAAAAAAATCCATTTATGTAAACCTGTCCATATTGCGTATATCCACAGTGAGAGGAAACAGAGTAGGAGATATTAGCGCTGGGTGGAGGGGAGGGCTGGGGGAATAACAGGTATTGGGTTTCTTTTTGGTGATGAAAATGTTCTGGAACTGACTGTGGTGATGGCTGCACAGCTCTCTGTATATACTAAAAACCACTGAGGGGCACCTGGCTGGCTTAGTCAGTAGAGCATGGCAACTCTTGATGCCTGCGTCATGAGTTCAAAGCCTACCTCGGATGTGGAATTTACTTAAAAAGCAAATGACCAACCAAACAAAACCACCAAAAAAACCCCCAAAACAAAAACAAAAAAACAACAAAAACCACCACCCCACTGAACTGTATATATATATTTTTTAAGATTTTATTTTAAAGTAATCTCTACACCCAAGGTGGGGCTAGAATTTACGGCCTCAAGATCAAGAGTTGCACACTCCTCCAACTGAGCCAGCCAGCCGCCCCTGAATTGTAGACTTTAAATGGGTGAACTATATAAATAAATCTGATTTTTGTTTAAAAAAAAAAAAAAGGTAAGTCAGCAGAATTTGGGTTTGACCTGTTGACTCCTGGCATGGAGATCATTAAGTACAATGAGATCACAAGGAAAAAGACAAATTCATATCCAGAAGGGGTGATCAAGAGAGTAAGTGATCCAATTTCTTTTATAAATCAATTATGCCAAGAAGAAAAAAGGGTGGGGTAGAGGGGACTATTCTAAATTAAGAGGAATTGAGAAACATAACAGCAATAACTTGAGATTCTGACTCAAACAAATGGAACTTTTTTTTTTAAGATTTTATTATTTATTTGTTAGAGAGCGCGAGCACAGGCAGACAGAGAGAGGCAGGCAGAGGCAGAGGGAGAAGCAGGCTCCCTGCAGAGCAAGGAGCCAGATGTGGGACTTGATCCCAGGACGCTGGGATCACGACCTGAGCCGAAGGCAGCCGCCCAACCAACTGAGCCACCCAGGCGTCCCAAAATGGAACTCTTTTAAAAGGCATTTTTGGCCCACAAGATTTGATCATTGACCAAGTAATAGGTAATCTAGAATTTTTGCTTTTGGAAAGTGTGATGATGGTATCACGGTCATGTCAATGTCCCCTGTTTTTACACATGCATCCTTAAAGTTTTAGGGATGATATGTCACGATGGGTAGGATTTGCCTTACATAGTTAATTAAAACAATATGTCAAGTCAGTATGGCAAAAAGATTACTAATCGGTAAATCCGGATGGTACGGATACTTATATCATTCCTCACTTTTATGTAAGTTTGAACAGTTTCTTTTTTTCTTTTTTAAGATTTATTTATTTATTTATTTGTCAGAGAGCGAGCGAGCACAGGCAGACAGAGGCAGAGGGAGAAGCAGGCTCCCTGGCGAGCAAGGAGCCCGATGTGGGTGGGACTCGATCCCAGGACGCTGGGATCATGACCCGAGCCGAAGGCAGCCGCTTAACCAACTGAGCCAGCTAGGCGTCCCTGAACAGTTTCTTTTTTTTTTTTTTATTTTATTTAACAGAAAGACGGGGGAGCGCACAAGCAGGTGGAGTGGCAGGCAGAAGGACAGGGAGACGCAGACTCCCCTCTAAGCGGGGAGCCCTACCCGGGGTTCGATCCCAGGACCCTGAGATCATGACCTGAGCCGAAGACGAGGCTTAAACGACTGAGCCACTCAGGCGCCCCAAGTTTGAACACTTTCATAACAGAACATTAAAGTAAAACGCTTTGAGGTCCAAGTTCACACCGACTCAATAGCACCGTCGGGATGAGAGCCCAGGTCGGCCGGACCCCAGAACTCCACGGACGAAAAGGTGCAAGTAAGGGAAGGCACGGGCTGCCGAAAAGGTGCAAAGGCGGCGGCCCGCGGGGGCACAATCTCCTCACCCTTCCTGTCACAGTCTGGGAAACTGAGGCAGGTAAGGGGTCCGTCTTCCTCAACTCCCACTCCTTAGGACCCCCCACACATACACACAAGAGTCCCAGTCTCCCCTCCCCCTGGGACCCCCGGCCCACCGCCGTCTACCGTGGAATACCAACTCTTCAGCTGAACTGGCGGATGGAGGCTTGGCTACCTCCAGGGGTTCCTGGGAGATGTAGTTCAGCTTCAAACTTGGAGGCCTGGAGGGCTCTACTCATGATTGACAGGGAGTCGGGAATTCGAAATCCTGTCCCTGTCTCCCTCAGGATCCCAGAAGTCCAGCCCGCGGGAAGGTGATCGCAGCAACACTACCCCGCCACCGCCTGGAACTCACCTTAGAAACGCCTCCTCGTTCCTTCGTTGCTGCTTCAACTGTGTCCCTACGCCGGAAAGGAGGGCTGTTTTTCCTCCTCCGCTTCGCCCACTTCCGCCCGGCCAAAAAGACCGGAAGTACAGCTGCCCCGAGTTACCTCGTCTGACTTGGTAAGTCCTCCGTTCTTCTTTCCCTCCCTCCGGAAACGGGAGTAGCAACCTGAAGGTTCCGGTTAGTGCAACTAGCGTAAATATGGGGCGCGCTTAGTATACACTAGGCATTATCCCGGGCGGGCGGTTATCCTGCTTAGGCCCAGGCTTTGCGTCTCTCCAAGTCCGAATTTAAGGATTAACCACCTCGTCCAGAGATTGGGAAGTTCATTCCCCCAAGTGTATTAATCACTTGCGACATGTTGAGAGACAATTGAGAAGGGACAATTCCTCTGTTCCCAGTTTATAAGCACAGCAGTTGAGAAATCAGAAGTCAGACCCTTCAGATCACCTCAGGAAATAGGAACTGACTACAGCATCGTCCACCTACCGCCAGGGACCAAGGCATACATACATTTCCCGCCAGTTTTTAGCTATCTAGCTATCTGGAGACCTGGATATTTATTTCCCTAGCTCACCCAGAGAAGCTTCCATCTCAGAGAGGCCAAAAAGGGAAGAGGTACATATCCAATCCCCTAAATGCTTCTATGGTGTCGGAGACCCTGGCTTCCCTTAGGACTCTCTGGACTTGGGCCCTTCCTCCTCAGGTCCCTTTAAATACTTTGTCCCTTACCTGAGTCCCGCCCAGGGCAGGTAATCACAAACCCCGCCCCTGCCAGAAACCAGGATCGTGTGGGTTCCCGGGAGAGGGGCGCCCCTCCTGCCTCTCCCCTCCCCTCTCCCCTTTCCCCCCATTCACAGCTGGCCGCAGCTGGCAGAGGAAGCCCCGATTAAAAAGGGAGGGAAAGCGCTCACAAGTCTGGGCAGGTAAGTGAATGTCCCCTGGAGGCAGAGCCTGGCTTGGGGACTCTGGCTTCCTGGCTCCCTGCCCGGCTGGGACTCAGAAGTCGCCGTCCCCCAGCCCCAGGAGTCCAGGACCTCCACTCCCTTCTCCCCCTGGACCCAAGAATATAGGCTCTTTGCCTCTCCTGCTCTTGTCTCTCCTGTAATCTTTCATCTTTTGGGGGTGGATGTGGCAATAGGTACCCGGAGAGGCAAGTGTATGTGGAAATTACTAGGAAGAAAGGAATCCTGATCACCGATGGACGTGTTTATGGGCACCTACTATGTGCCGAGATTCGTGCTGGGTGCTGTAGACATGGTAGAGGAAAAATATGAGCTCCCTGCTCCAGTCTCTGGAGGCACGCTTCTTTCGCTCAAATCCTGCTTCTGAATCTGGCAAAATCGTATGACCTTGGGCAATTCTTTTACCTCTCTGTGCCTCATGTTCCTCATCTGTAAAATGGGGATAATAATAGCATGGCTGTGAAAATTAACCGAGTTGCTACAGGGAAACTACCTTGAACAGTAGTTCAATGAACCTGGCCCAGAATACAGGCTACATTAAGTGTCTGCTATGACTTTTATCACGGACCATAGCGTCCAGTCCGGGGGACTTTGCCTCATTCCCCAGGGCCTGAGGCACTTGATACTTCTCCTGCTCCTGGTTTCAGGTGTTCATAAAATATGAGGGGCTACCCCTCTCTGCTACTGCTGTACCTGGGACTGACCACCTGCTCGGACACCTCACCCGGTGGGGAGCAAGACCAAGGTGAGTGTTTGAGGGATCAGCTGGTGTCCAGGCACAGACCCCCCCCATCCACCTTCCCTGGACTCAGGAACCCTTGCCTCTAGTCCTCTCCCGGGACCCCACAGTTCTCAGTCCCCTTAGGCCCGGGTTCCTCCATGTTCCTCTTAGGAACTCTCCATTTTTCTGTCCTTTGTGTCCTTTGGGCCCAGGAGTCTTCCTGGACTCCCCAGAGGCCCAGAGCTTTCTAAGAAGCCATAGACGGATTCCACGAGCCAATCACTGGGACCTGGAGCTGCTCACACCAGGGAACCTGGAACGGGAGTGTTATGAGGAGCGATGTTCCTGGGAGGAGGCAAGGGAGTGTTTTGAGGACAATACTCTGACGGTGAGAGCCTCTCCAGGCCCTGGGATGTTCTGGCCCACAGTTCCCTCTACCCTGGGTCTCAGAAATCAGGGTGGGCTGG
>RCUC01117904.1:0-14541 GCA_003697995.1 Taxidea taxus jeffersonii
GCACATGCACCTTCTTCAACTCTAGTTTGTGTGAGATTCTGCATTCTCCTTGTATGCTCCTTGAGGCCACCTCCAACACAGACAACACATGCATGTAGGCACACTGATGAGGCACTCTGGGATGGCAGGACTCGGAGTGACCCTTCCAATCTAAGATAAGCTGTGCTACGAGGAGAGAGTGGATCACCTTCTACTGAGATGTCCTATGTTTTCAACTTTACTACACTTTTTCTTCTCATTCATTTCCCTGGGGCTCCTGGGCCCTGGCTCCTGATGCCAGATTGCAGGATCATATCAACCCAGCACCATACCTGGCCCATACCTGGCCAGCTGAGTGAGGAGGCTGTCCATGGTGTGCTAATGCTGGAGGCTGAGGAAGGACAGAGCAGTACCTTCTGTGGGATTCTGGGAGAGGTGCCTTGAACAGGGGAAAGGGAGGGTTTTGAAAGTATAAGCCATGTTATATAGAGAGAAGCCTGTCCCCATCTCCCTTCCCATTAGTCCTGGGAAGTAGACTGAGGTAAGGTAAAGAGAGACTCCTTTTGCATTCTCCCCTGGAATTCACTAGGGATGTTGTTGGTTTGGGGTGTCAGCAGTGTTTCAGGGCTCCCATGCCTTAGTGGGACAAGGACTCACTAGATATCCAGCCAGTCAGGGGTAGATGAGAAGGATCCTAGGCAAGGGTCATGTATAGCAGGGACCCCAGACAAAGGATTCTGGGCCATTCATTAATTCATTTATTCATTCATTCTGAAACACGGCCCATACTCCCACTGAGGGTCAGGAAACATGTTAAGGGCACCTAAAGAGGAGTTAGACTTGAATTCAATCCAATCCTCAAGAAAATTTAGATAGTCCAATAGAGGTCAGCCTTTGAATGTAGAAGAGAAGACAAAGGGAATAAGCTGTTATTTAGGACCTATTATGTTCCAGGCTAGATGCTTTAAGTATGTCATCTTCTTTAATCCTTATAGTAGTTCATGAAGTAGTACTATGTCAGTTTCTGTAGATTAAGAAATTAAGACTTGGGGGGAATAACTCCCAGGATCACACAGCCAGTGAAACACAAGCCAGGGTTGACAAGTGGGCGGGTGTTCTTTAACACCAAGTCTGATACTCTTGGATCGCCCCAGAGGGTACTCTGGGAGAAGGGATATTTGGATACTGACTGCCTGGTGAGCAGGGCTAAGGGGATGTGGAGCAGTGTGGATACCAGGTGGGGAGTCAGGCAGAGGCCAGTATGCCCCAGGTTCACCTGCACCCAGAGAGGAGCATTTCAAGGACTGCCTTTGCAGGAATAGTGATGGAGCAGAGCTGCTCCTTTGCAGCAGGCCTGCTGCCCCCAGGGAAGAGCATGTTTGTCCTGGCGTGCTCATGCTCGGAGAGGGCCTGGGCTGGGTCCCTGCCAAGGGGGCTGGCACTAGCTCGGCATTCCTGCAGATTGGACACAATGATTCTAACCCAAATCCCACATACTTGATTTAATCACTTGGGGCTTTAGGGGAGGCGGGGGAGAGGGAAAGAGAGAGGAGTGAGTTTCAGGCCTAATATGGACAAAAACAGATTCTGCCTTCTCTTTAGATCTGTGACGTGTGGCCAGCAGGTTTGGAAACTGAAATAGACCCATCTGCATTTGCTTAGCGGCCTGCGTGAAGGGCCAGCACCTGCTGCTCTGCTCCCTCCCTACTTGGCCTTGCCAGGCACTCAGGCCTCAGAGCCAGAGGCAGCCACAGAGCCCTGCCAGCCCCTGGCTGGAGAAGTAGACTCCTGTGGCCTCACCCCAACCCACATTTGGGGGCTCCAGGCCTGGGGCGCTCTTAGTGCACATCTCCTCCAGCCATTCACTTTGCCAATCCCCTTTTTTCTTTGTTCTCCTCTCCTAGCATATCTCTATTCTGTGTCTTTGTGTCCCTTTCCCTTCTGTCCGGTCAGAAGGCAGCATGCTTTAGAGGTAAGACAGTAAATCTGAGACCAAAACAGACTCCTGGCTCTATGACTTTTAGAAGCATGCCCTTGGCAATGGCTCACTCTCTTTGTGACTCAGTTTACTCATCTACAAAACGCAGCTGGTAGTGCCCATGAACTACCTCTCACAGGCGGTTTTAGAGTGCTAAGCCCCGGCCTCAGATATGGTAAGCTTTCAGTAAATAGTAATTTGTGACCCTTATCCATGTTCAATTTGTCTTACTATAATGGGGTGGATCAAGGAAGGGAGGTAAGGGGAACCTAGAATGGGGCTGTTTTACAGAATGTCCCCTGTGAGGGATGGGGGACTCCATGGCTTGCTCCGAGGAATGTACACAGGTTCCTTTCATGACCACTGCGTCCTCTGGATTCCCAGCCTTCGCCTTATAAATTCACAAATCACCCTATAGCTTCTGCTGGGCTGCTTCCTCCTTTACCAGCCTCTGTCAGCATCCTCCTGGGAGGAGCTTGGCAGGAGTCTGGCACCTTTGCCTGGAAGACCCAGCGGAGGCTAGAGCCTGCCCCTAGAGGGTATCAGCCTTTCCTCTGGGGGCTTGGTTGAGTAGCGGTTAGAAGAGGCTTGCCATCCACTAGAAGACCAGTCCTTAGTCCTCAGTTCCCCAGGAAAAGGAGCCAGATGTAGTAATTGTGGCTTCTCTGTATCTGTCTGTCTCTCCTCTGCCATGTCCCGGCCAGCCGAGTGGGAAAGGGCCTCGGTTGCCAGAGGTATACTGTGTCATCAGCCGCCTTGGCTGCTTCGGCTTGTTTTCCAAGGTAAGAGGGCTGTGGCTTACTTCCCTCCCCTTCCCCAGCTGACAGTTCCCACAGGAATATCTGTGGCCAGCTCAGATGAGAAAACCACCTGCGTGTGCAAGTGAGCGAGCGGGTGGGTGTGAGCAAGAGAATGCAAGAGCAAGCACAGGGAGCTCGTGGACTCCTGCCTCTTCCCAAGCCTGGCTCCCTATCTGGCCAGCTGGCATCTCCCCAGCTCCTATGCCAGTGTGGTCTGCCAGTGTCACAGTCCACTCTGAGCCCTGGGCAGAGCCAGAGTCCTTTGGGAGAGAGAATCCCCTTGGGGAAACCAGGTGCCCAGGGACCCGACTCGCGAGTGGTGTTTCATTTACCCAGCTCCTGGGTGTGGGGCAAGGACGAGTTAGTGAGCAGTCATTGAGTGCCAAGGGAAGCAGGAAGGCTAGAGTGTAAAGCTGTTGGTGAGATAGCCCTCCTGTCCCCTAGCTTTTGGCCATGGCTGGTCAGATGCCAGGCTGCCCTCTTCTCTGCCCAGGAGGTAGGGAAGGGCAGCGCCTGACACCCTTCCTTTTCGGGCTGCTGGTGGTGGGCACAGGTCCTAGATGAGGTGGAGCGCCGGCGTGGGATCTCTGCTGCCTTGGTCTATCCCTTCATGAGAAGTCTCATGGAGTCGCCTTTCCCTGCCCCGGGGAAGACCATCAAAGTGAAGACATTTCTTCCAGGTGCTGGCAACGAGGTAGGGATTTCTGTTGCCTCTTCTCTCAGACTGTGGATGGGGGCTAGAGGTAGGCCTGCCTGGCCAAGGCTACAGTCCCTGGGAGTGGCAGAGCACGGCCCCTTCCTCGCTTACCATGTGTGTACAGCTAATCAGTCAGGACTGGAAAAGTGAAGGACAGGACTGTCATTGGGGCCCAACTCCCCACAGCTCATAGGGGGCCTTCCCTGACCTGCTTGGACTTGACTGCATTCCACCTGCCCACCTTTTATTCATTCATCAACTATTTACTGACAGTGCTCTCTCACAGTCAGGGATGGCACCAGACCTTGGACCCCAGTTCCCCAGGAAAAGGAGCCAGATGTAGTAATTGTGGCTTCTCTGTATCTGTCTGTCTCTCCTCTGCCTTGTCCCGACCAGCCGAGTGGGAAAGGGCCTCAGTTGCCAGAGGTTGGAGTGGCCATGAGGCTGAAGTGGGCCACAGCTCTGTCTCTGTGGAGTTCATCATCTAGTGGGAAAGACCAATATTAAATACATGTGTCTGCTTTTAAGTAGATAATTCCTGAACTTTTTTTTTTAAAGATTTTATTTATTTATTTGTTAGAGAGAGAGAGAGAGAGAGCACAGGCAGAGGCAGAGGGAGAAGCAGGCTCCCTGCCGAGCAAGGAGCCCGATGTGGGACTCGATCCCAGGACGCTGGGATCATGACCTGAGCCGAAGGCAGCTGCTTAACCAACTGAGCCACCCAGGCGTCCCAATAATTCCTGAACTTTTTAAGTGCCATGTGTGAGCATGGGAGTGAGAGTGTGTGACAGGTAACCTAAAACCTGCTTTAGGTTAGGGGGCCCGGGAAGGCCTCCTCTGAGGAAGAGACTAAGGTGAGTAGAGTCAGCTAAATGAAGTGGGGGAGGGAGACTGAAAGAGAAGGGTGTGGATCGGAGAAGGTTATTCCAGGTGGAGAGGGAACAGCACCTGTGAAGGCACAAGTGGGAAGAGTGACAAGAAACTGATAAAAGGCCAAGATGGTTAAAAGGGTGTGAGCAGGGCAGGATGGGCAGCTAGGGCCATATTACAGTGTGCCTGTTAGGCCGAGTTAAGGATTTTGGAGTTTAACTAAAGCAGGGTTATAATATCTGAGATATATTTTTAAATTTTTTTTTTAAGATTTTATTTATTTATGTCAGAGAGAGAGCAGGAGTGAGCACAGGCAGAGAGGCAGGCAGAGGCAGAGGGAGAAGCAGGCTCCCCGCCAAGCAAGGAGCCTGATGCGGGACCCGATCCCAGGACGCTGGGATCATGACCTGAGCCGAAGGCAGCTGCTTAACCAACTGAGCCACCCAGGCGTCCCTGAGATATATTTTTAAAAGCTCACTGTGGCTGCTGTGGAGAGCATGGATTGGAGTGAAGGCGGGAGACCGGCTAGGCTCCTGTACAGAATTGCAGACAGGAGATGATAGTAGCTTAGATTAAGGTGTGGTAGAAAAGGTGAGAAGTAGGTGGATTAGAGACACATTTAAGAATGAGGATCAGAAGCACTTTGTGTTGAGTGGAAATACGGAGTAAGTGTTAAGAGAGATTTTAAGGCTAATCCCAGCCTTTTGGCTTGAGTGACCGGGTAGCTGCCGGTGTGCTGCCTATGGAGGGAGCAGGCTCTGAGGAGGAAGTGGGGAGGTGGATTTTGTATGTGTTACATTTAAGATACCTGTGTGGCACCCAAAATAAGATGTTTAATAGCAGAAAGTATAGATAAGGAAGAGAAGAGAGCCTAGGCTCGGTCCTCCTCAGACTTGGGGAACTCCCAACATCTGGGGATCCTGCAGAAGGGGAGGAGCAACCCCCAGGAGGGAGAAGACAGGAGGCTGAGGTCAGGATGGGGAATGGCCAGCTGCCTTGACAAGACTAGATCTCTACTAGATCTCTGACTAGATCTAGACTAGATACCTGAGTATCTAGTATCTAGTATCTGAGTATCCACTGAGTGGAGTGAGAAGTGAAGAGGGGTGAGAAAGTGGAAATAACTTGTACAGACTTCTCTTCAAGAGGCTCAGTTGCGAAGAGGACTAGGGAAGGAGGTGGTGGTTGAAAGGGGAGTTTGCTGGAGATGATCATCTGGAGGCTGATGGGAATGGCCCCAGTGGAGGCAGAGGTGAAAGAGATAGTCAGGAGAGGGAGGAAACAGTCAGACTGTGGCCCAGGAAGTGGCAGGGCTGTGGGATCCAGGAAGGGACTGGCTTCAGTTGGGAGAGACGGGCACTTCCTTGTGTGAGGGCAGGGAAGGGCCATGGCCGGTAGGTAGATTCTGGTTTCTATCTGCTGGCTTCAGTTTTCTCAAAATGGAAGAGAAGGTCATCCTCTGAGTGAGAGGTGGGTGCTGGGCTTCAGGAGAGGGAAGAAGAAATGACTTTGTTGTTGCAGAGAGCAGGAGAGGGTCTGACTAAAGAAACGGGGTGAATTGGGAGTGGCGCGAAGGCCATTTCAGGGATTTCCTTCAGCCTCTTTTCTCACACCCTCCTCTGGAGGGACTTTAGGCTTCTTGAGAGGACTGGTGCAGGATGATGGCTGGCCCTGCCCTGAGAGCCCAGCAGCTCACCTGGGAGCCCTTGGGATGGCCTCGCCCTCATCAGCCTCACTTCTCATCACTCTGACTTGAATTGCTTACTGTTGCTGAACCTTGCTTCCTTTTGCCTTGAACACTCTTCCCATCTCTCCTTGGACAGCCCAAAGTATTTAAGTATTTTGTGCTTGGAGCCACCCTCCATTCCCCTCCCACCATGAAGACATGAATGGTGGCTTCCTCGGTCTTGGCACCAGTGTCACTGCTGTGGTTGTTTAGACTCAGTCAGCCCCACTGGACTGTGATCCTTGAGGGCAAGGATGCATGAGAGGAGGCCCAGGTCCTACAGGATGCTTCTGGGAATTCTCATACCCTAGAGGGAGCCAGGACCCCAGGGGTAGTAGGAGCACAGCACTGTGCTACAGAGCCAGGCCTGTTGGACTGCGTGTAGGCTCTTGGGGTTGGAGGGGTGTGAGAGAGCTTCACTGTAACTTATTGGGGCAAGGACAGGGGCTCATACAGAGGCCTCTGGTGTCCCTGTGGTGTGGGTTTCCCTCAGGCCACATTTCCTGAGCATTTTGGATGAGTGCAGCATTGTGCTCATCGCTGGGCCTTCTAGAAGTTCACCAGTGGTAGGAAAGGTAGTATCCGCTGATTGCGGGGGCACCTTGTGCCCATTTTGCTGCTTCTCTGGGAGCCAGAGGGATGAATATTGACCTAGGAGTTTGAACTTCCCTTGCTTAGACCCTGAGGAATAAATGAGATGATAGGGGCGAGAGCCCTTGGAAAAGAGCTCTGACACCCTGTGCTGTATGAGGGAACCCATTTCTCACCCTGCTTAGCAGGAGGCCTAGACACCCTTGCTGTCCGCAGGCACTGAGAGACCAAGGAGAAGACAAAGCAGGCCCCTGTGGCAGCTGCTTCGGCCTGGCCTGAGTGCCAGCAGTTCCTCCTGCTCTTACTGCTAGGGTCAGATGCTACCCTTCATGCTCAGGACCACCCCCAGGGAAGTGACTTTTTGTGCCATAGCACTGACCTTGGGAATGGCCTTGCATCCCCTGGAGGGCGGATGGCTAGGTCTGGCCCCGATAAAGTCCTGCTTCCTGGCATGGTGGTGGAGTAGCCAGCCCTTTCCTTGGGTTTCCTTGTCCCTGGCACAGAGATTAGATGGCTGATGGAGATAGAGGCCAGAAGGGTAGCAAAAACGGGACCTCTGGAAGGAAATCCTAGCAGAAAAGGGAGAGGACATGGTGACAAGGACACTAGCATTGCCTTCTGAGAGATGGCAGTCAAGGGATACAGAGTTGCTGCTCTTCCTATGGCCGGGGGAGCAGCAATGGGTTGTGGAATCTGGTCAGCATGGGCGCCAAGACCTCTGCTTGGGGAGATGGGCCCGGTCGCAGGGAGTACCCCACAGATAGAGCTGTGTGGTTTCCTCATTCTCCTTATCTACAAGAGCAGCCGCCTCTCCTTTTCCTGCGAGCCTGATGGATGGCTCATCAACTGCTTCCCCTGGAGCCTGCTCCACGTTCCAGTTATCCCTCTTGCCACAGGCTAGGTGTCTGAGTACTGTGGGAACAGAGCTGTGGTCTGAGAGGAGACAGAGACTGGGTCTTACTGCACAGTGGGGTAGATTAGAAACCTAGAAAAAGAAGAGAGAGAAACCCACTGCCCTTAACTTTGTGTAGGACCTGGGAGGGACATCCACCTCGCCTGCCTTGACCCATTTTCCCCCTCGCTGTCCTGCAGGTGTTAGAGCTGCGGCGGCCCATGGATTCCCGGCTGGAGCATGTGGACTTCGAGTGCCTCTTCACCTGCCTCAGCGTGCGCCAGCTCATTCGAATCTTTGCCTCGCTGCTGCTGGAGCGCCGAGTCATTTTTGTGGCAGATAAGCTCAGGTAAGGCCCAGCAGGGCAAGGTGAAGAAGGGGGAGGGTACGTCCACTGATTGATCTGACGTGTACTTACGAGCCCTACTGTGTGCCAGCCACTGTGGTGTTGGTGTGGCAGAATGGAGAACCCAAGGGAGGACTTAGCCTGAGGGAATAGGTGGGGACGTTTGTTCTTTGGCCCAGCCAAGAGGGTGCAGATGCAAACACATGGATATGGAGAGAGGTGGATTAGGAAATTTCTGGCTGATGGTAGGACTTCCTGTGGAGGAGGAGGCAGGGCCGTCTCTGTGGGATGTGGAGTTGGAGGAGAGTGATGAGCTCTTAGGCAGAGCCACCTGAGGAAGGGGCAAGAGCTCTGACTAGGGGTTGGAAGAGCACTGAGCCCCCCATCGAGGAGCCGGTTGGGGCATCACCTGGAGAAGGCACCTGGGGATTTGTGGAGAAGGTCAAGGGGAGGCATTGAGGGTGTGGGGGAGGAGAGTGGTTACAGGAAGGTTAGCCAGTCAGACTAGGAGAGGGAAAAGATCCAGGGACAGGAGGTGCCCATGAGGCAGGGGAGCTTGTTTAGGAGGAATAGGAAAAGAACTGGGTGGATCCTGGGTCTTGGTCTGAAATGTTGGCATTTATGATTTTAGAGGCAGAGGAATTTCAGATGCCAAGATCTGGCTATGGCTACGGGAGGGGTGGTAGAAGGGTCACAGAACATGAGGCGTTATGAAAAGAGTTGAGCTCTTCTAGGCAGTCAAGATTCATAAGAGAGTATCTCAGTCTCTTCAGGCTGCTATAACAAAATATCAGACCGGGTGGCTTGTAAACAATAGAAGTATATTTCTCACAGCTCCAAAGGCTGGACATCCAAGCTCAGGGTGCCAGCGTGGATATGTTCTAGTGAGGGCCTGCTTCCTGGCTCACAGCCAGAGCCTTCTCATTGTGGTGGAAGGAGCAAGGGAGCTCTGTCAGTCTGTTTTATAAGCACATGAAATCCCGTTCATGAGGGCCCCACCATCATGACCTAAGCACCTCCCAAAGGTCCCTGACCTCATATTTGGGGTTTAAGATTTCAACATAGGAATTTTGGAGGGCACAAATACTTAAACCACAGCATAGAGTATATGTGGGGAGTGGACAGGCAAGTAGGGGATGAGATCTTGGCAACACGTTGCGTATTTTTTTGATCAAAGAATCTATCACGGGAAGAAGAGGTTTCTTGAGAATGGTGGAATTAATTCAGTCATTTGGACATTTATTAACCTACCTGCTCTATGCCATACCATATGCCAGGTGCTGATAGGAGGGGCAGAAAAGAAAAATCCTCTTTTGGGTTGGTCATCAGTAGGGCCAGGCTCCCAGGGGTCTTCCTTTCTGTCTGTGTGAGGGGCTACTGAGGGGAGCAGGAGAAAGGGACTCCAGAATGCCCTCTCGGGGCACTGGAGCAGGATGCCAGGCCTACCCTTGGTCCAGGAGAAGGAAAAGGAGGAAATGCCAGGGCTGCTGACTTTTCCAGAGAAGGCCTGCTTTAGAAATGAAAACGGTCCCTCGCTTCCCACCCCAGCCTCAGTGTTTCGCAGTTGTGTGTCTTGTGGTCCATCAAGAAGGGGCTCAGCCTGGCAGCTGAAAAAAGCCAGGGACAGCAGCCCCGTGGAGCCTCTGTCTGCTGCCTCCCTGCCACCCATGTTCACTGTTTCTCATCAAGGGAAGTTGGCCAGACCATGGTGTCCCTACCAAAACCTGGACCCGAGGTTCCTTTTTCTTGAAGGTTCCATTCCCTCACTCAGGGCTTCCTCTTTGCCACCCCCACCCATAGCCCAGCTCCACTAGGGCCCTGAATGCAGCTCTTGTTTCCTTTGGCTGCTCCTGCCTCTGAGCACATTCCTGCACCATTCTGGAAGGAAAATGCCCCAGGGCTCTGTTCTTTGCCTGGCTCAGCATTTAAGTTCTGCCACTCTTGGGTCTAAGAAAAGATACCCATCCTCCTCAGGGTCTGCCTGTGACTAGAGAGGGGCAGGATAGGCAGTCCAGTGATGGCACCAGGCCTAGACTGGGTCAGGGCTCAGTGAGTCCAGTCATCTCATGTCCTGTTACTCACATTTTAGGTTGTCCACAAATCCTTTGTGCCTCAGGTCTAGTTTTGATGTCTGAGTACATGGAGGTGTGCACTGTGTATATGTATAGGTTCTGCAGTGATCAGCCCCAGGGGCTGTACAAAATCTTCTGTCCCCAAAGAGCCAGGCCCATTGGAGGGGAAGGTGGAGATCAATGTGTCCCTCAACCCTGAGACAGCCCTTTCCTAGATCTTTTCCAGATGGCTCTCCTTGAGGTGTGGGGAACTACTATCCCCAGGGGAAGGGCTGTCAGAGCCAGGACACCTGTGTCTCTGCCTCAAGGCCCAGCACTATTTTAGGCATCTGTAGGGTGACAGGACAGCCAAGCAAGGCACTGGCTGACGAAACACTTGTGAACATCCAGAGTTCCTTCAAGAAAAGGGGGTTTGTTTCTGTCATGGGTTGGAACCATGTTCTCTAACTGAGGAAGCATTATTCAGGAAAGGAGGAGAATTCCTGCTGGAGGTGATCCTGTAGAGTCTATTGTGACTAATAGCTGGGACCAATAAAGGCAGAGGGTCAGAGTGGGAAGGTCAAGCTTAAAACTGAACTTAACTGTGGGCCTTTGCCTCCCCATCCACAATATGGTCCCTAGGGGAGGGCCTTTGATTCTCTTCCCAGCAGATGGGTTGTTCAACCCAGGTGTGTCTCCTGTGTCTACTAGTGCCCCACACCAGCCCTCAACACACATGGGGCATGTACACTCACTTCTGCTCCCACTGGCTAGCACCCTGGAGGTCTTCCTCCTCTCTTGCATTGGTCATTCTGCTCAGATAGCTGGTCCTGGAGTCCTGCTGGGTCTAGACGCCTGGAGCCCCCTCTAGGCGGAGAGAAGGATGACCCCACTGAAACTGTAGGCTATTTTTTGGAGCCTGGGAGGAAAGATGGGTGGGGGTGCCTTTTCCCAGCTTGGTAGGAGTGGTGCCGGGCTCCTCACCTCAGTCAGTGGTCCTCAGTCAGACTACTTTTTGCGATTACAGAGAAGAAGGGTTGGATAGACAGCAGAGTAGTCAAGTGACACTGGACTGGGAGACAGGACAGTTGGTTGTGTCCTGGGTTGGCCACTTATGAAACTGACCCTTCGTATCTTTGGGCCCAGCTATAAAAGGTAGAACTGGTAAGACTACCTCTGAGGACCTTCCAACTCTTGCACACTACGAATATGTGATCAACTCTTGCTCCCCTTACCTTCATGTTCCCTGGCTTGAGCTGTCACTTTCCCACCAAGTTAGGCCTGTCTGTACATTAGGGCGGCCATTGGGGGTATGTATGTGAGTCATTTGTGAGTTTAAGCTTTGCTGTGTATCTTCATGGCTGTTCCTAGGTCAAGTCCCAAGGTACCAGAGTCCTTGAGGCCCAGAGCAGTGGGAATGTGGGGGCTTCACCAGTCTGCATGGTCAGATCTGACCTGAACTCCATTTGCACTTCTGTTGCACTGGGAAGCTTAACCTATAAAAGGATGTTCTAACTTCCACTCCCCAAAGGTGCTGGGCCTGGGCTCAGGTGCTTGTCTCTGTCTGTCTACCAGTACACTCTCCAGCTGCTCCCATGCCGTGGTGGCCTTGCTCTACCCCTTCTCCTGGCAGCACACCTTCATTCCTGTCCTTCCGGCCTCCATGATTGACATCGTCTGCTGTCCCACACCCTTCCTGGTTGGCCTGCTCTCCAGCTCCCTCCCCAAACTGAAGGAGCTGCCTGTGGAGGAGGTGGGCCATTGTCTGGGGGCCCAGCTGGGTGAGGGATGGAGAAATGAAGGGACTGAAGGAACAGAATCTCCCAGGAGGGAGGGAGGGGTGGAGGGGGAAAGGAAGGGACCAGGACCACTGGAATATTCTCACTTGTGGCCTCTGGGCCTCTCTGCCCAACTCCTGTCCCTTCCTGGAGTTATTCCTATTCTCTGACTCTGAGGGCATCACAGGGGCTCATTCCCTGCATCACTGCCACTGATGACTCTTTCTCTTAGGCACTGATGGTCAATCTGGGATCCGACCGATTCATCCGACAGGTAAGAAAGAGCAGGACCCCACGGAATATGGCCTGCCCTGGGGTACGTGCCTGTTTGCTGCAGTCCCCAGGGCACCCGACACTGTTACACACATTGCTCAACCCTCACAGCCTATTTGCTGAGCTCTCTGGGCTCCATATTCACAGACTAGACAAGGATGGGGAGAAACTGATCGGGAAAGTGTTGACCCCAGCAGGATCTGCCTTTCTGGCTGGAATCATCCAGTGTGATGGGAATGTGGGAATGTGGAGAGCATGGCCTGGAAGTCTGAACACTTGAGGTCTGGTTGTGCCACCTTGGAGCCCCATGATCTCAGGCAGGCCTCTGAACTTCTCCGAGCAGAGTTCTCATCTCTAAAGCAGGCATGGTGACACCACCTGCCTTGAAATATTGCTGGGGGATGATACATGATGCATAGAGTGCTATGGAATTTCAAGGTTTGCAATCATTGTTGTAACTAGAAAGCCTTTGTTAGTCATGGAAATTCTTCTGGCTTTCCACGAAGGAGCACAGCCTACTGGTGTGCCCTCTGGGAAGGTAGAGTGTGTTACACACCACTGACAGCTGCTACTCCTGGGTACAAGGCATCAAGGTACAGACATAGAACAAGAATGCAGAGATAGGAACAACAGCCTAACCTCATACCTGAGCCACAGTTTCCCTGCGCTGAGCCAGCTCTGCTTCCCACCATGGAGCTGGAGAGGGAGGAGCTGGGGAGGCTTCCTCAGGGTGCTGGGCAAGGAACCCTGAGCTCCTGGGCAGTGAATGCCACGGCCTCCACCACTTTTTATCTGTGTGACCTTGGATGAGTTTCCTAACCTCTCGCTCAGCTTCTCATTATAAAATGAGGTTGATAATAGTATTAGGATTTGGGGGAAGAATGAATAATACTAAATATTTAAGCTCTTCAGCCAGGGCCTGGCATATAGTAAGTGCTCAGTGTCTATGATTATGAAACTGTGTATTTCCCTTCCCCTATAGATGGATGATGAGGACACCCTGTTACCTAGGAAGTTACAGGCGGCTCTGGAGCAGGCTCTAGAGAGGAAGAATGAACTGATCTCCCAGGACTCTGACAGCGACTCAGATGATGGTGAGTGAGGCTTCCCCTGGGGCAGAATCAGCTCTGCCCCCAGGACTCCCTGGGCCTCATGGCACCAGGACCCTGTTTCTACACATCAGACCCTTCTCGTTGATGGGGCTTCAGGTACAGGACCTTGGTCTCAGGCTAGCCTGGAATTCTCCAGCCCCGCTACCAGTGGGCTCAGGGAGTAATGGGCCTGCAGGGAGAGAAGATTGTGGTGTTTTGTCAGGGGGAGTTGAGAAACATAACATTGGGGGCACTTCTAGGGTGGCCCAGGCTAGAAAGTTACCCTCTTCCCTCTAATTCTTCTCTACTTCAGAAGGTTTGAGAAGGAAAACCCAAAGACATATGGCAATGTCTAGACTCTTCTTGCTGATAGGAAACTAGTGATTCCTCCCTCAGGGGCCTTGCCTTGAGCCCCTGCAGGAGATGGAGGGAACTTCCTCTTCTTGTGAAGCCCAGGAAAACCACCAAGGGTAAGGAGTATGGGGAAAGTGATCCTCTGGTCTCTGATTTCCACTCACATTTGCACATTGAATATTTGCCAACTTGCATGTGCAGAGCACAGTTTCTGACCTTCTAGCTCAGGGGCTAGTTACAAGCCCAGGAGCATAAGAGATAAAGTTTCAAAAACTGCCAAGTGGTTCTGGCTAGAAATTCTCTTGGGGAGAGGGAGACAATACCAGCTAGAGATTGGGGTTGGAGGTTGGAGATGACTGGTTCTTGGCCTGAACCTCGAAGATTTGTCTTTTCTCTTCCAGAATGTAATACCCTCAATGGGCTCGTGTCGGAGGTGTTTATCCGGTTCTTTGTGGAGACTGTTGGGCACTATTCCCTCTTCCTGACTCAGAGCGAGAAGGGAGAGAGGGCCTTTCAGCGAGAGGCCTTCCGCAAGTCTGTGGCCTCCAAGAGCATCCGTCGTTTTCTTGAAGTTTTTATGGAGTCTCAGATGTTTGCTGGCTTCATCCAAGACAGGGAGCTAAGAAAGTGTCGGGCAAAGGGTAAGGCCAGAAGAGCTTGGGGTTGGGGGCTATGGGCCCTCTTCTGTAAGTTGTCTGCTACTAGTAGGCCTGAATAACTGGGCACCGTAAGAGACGCTCTTAGCTGTCGGCTAGGGCCAGGCCTCCTACCATCCCTTTCTTCTGCTAGAAGCCACCAACAGAGCTTTCTTCTCCACCTGTTGCAGTAAATGCCTTCATGAGACTGTTCACAGGCTGGAGCCATGTGGCTGGTAGCATCTCTCTCCACCCAAGAGCGGCGTGCCATTGGTTGCCCATCCCCTCCCCAGATGCCCTTCTCATTCAGAGAAAAAGGCCAGACTGAGCAATTTAGGGGGTTCTAAGAACCACAGGTTGGAGAAGCCACTGAAGAAAATTGAGCTAGCTCTCTGAGGTTGGTGGCAGCCTCCATTCAGAATAGGTCACCTTGTCTCTAATATCAGTTCAGCTCACTCTAGGCCTTTTTTTTTTTTTTTT
>RCUC01117906.1:0-36884 GCA_003697995.1 Taxidea taxus jeffersonii
TTTTTTTAAAGTAAACTCTATACCCAGTGTGGGGCTTGAACTCATGACCCCATGACCAAGAATCACATGCTCTACCAAATGAGCCAGCCAGGCACCCCCAGTAACTAAAAATATTCAAGTGAGTGAATAATAATTACATTTACTTACACATGCTACAGCTTTTAAAAAGTGTCACCTGGGCATGGTAATTCAGGTAGTTCTGATAATTGTGTGTTTGGGGACATATCTATCACCCAGGGCTAAGGCACAGACAGATGAAACATGGCATAAGACACAGAAGAAAGAGTCAAAAAGATAAAGACAATGGCTTAAGAAAAGGTTTACAAAGCAAATACTTGCAAGGTGAGGTCAGTGGGAAAACGTGTAACTGAACCAACATGAATTTGCTCCTTGGTGAGTCAGAATCTGCAGTAGGTTGAGTTGTCCCACAAAGTAAACTTTATTTGCAGCAAATAAGGGAATCATGAGGAACAGCTTCCAGAGCCATGACTCGCAGAACAAGGGGGAATGAGTTGAGTTTATTTAGGGTTAGGATGAATACTTAGGTAGGGAAGCCTGGTCCTCAGATGTAGAGGTATAAGGTCTTGCATGTGGCTTAAGGAAACACACCTAGACACACATTGTATGTTATGTAAAAAGGCTGACGCTCCTACTAAGGCAGGGATTTTAGTATCATAATGAGGTAAATGTGGTTATGGTAATTCTATAGGTCACTCCATGATCTGTCTGCACAGGTGCGAGTCAGGGATTAAGCTCAAACTGGTCTAGGTGGTCAGCTGGAGGTCTTGTCAGGGCGGTTGCTCATTGCTCCAAGGGTGATTTCACTTTCCATTAGCCTGAGTTAAAAGATAAGCTGGAAAGAAGAGCTCAAGGAAAAATGTGGGACAAAGGTTGGTGAGTGAGTGCATGCAGGTGGGCAGTAAAGGTCAGGTCTTGGGATCTAGCTGGAGACACCTGGAGTACAGCAGGCAGGAAGACAGTAGGAAGAAGTGGACATGTTGTTATTAAGTTGCAACCTATTATTGCGACATGGAAATGCAGATGGATCACATTTCATGGTTCTTAAAAAAGAATCTAGAAATCTGAGTTTTTATGAGAATCTGTTTAATTCAATTTAAAAAGAAACTTCTGTGGGCCAAGCAAAACACATTTGATAAGGTCCTAGATACACCGTTTGGTTAAAAAGGTCCATTCCTCATCCTAAACTCTCCCAAACTCCTTCTCAGAACTGTCATGTGTCACTGTTGCATGCAAGGGAAGCTGGGAAGTGTAGTTTTTGTATTTTTTTTTAAACAGGGTACATTGTGGCCCTGATGAAAATTGGGATTCTCCTACTAAGCAAGAAAGGAACCCACACATCCTAAGGAAGAAAGATGCCCATGCTTTGGAAAGCTAGGTCTAAGAGAATTCCACAGACATTCACTCTCTTAGCAAACTTCTTTCTCCCTGTTTTTGTCCTTGAAGGTCTCTGGACCAATCTATTAGCCTGAGTATAAAGTGATTTGTACTATTTCATTATAGAACTACATTAAATTTAAGGACTGCAATCATCGTGCCAAATGTGGTCATTTTCAATATAGTACAGGTCTGGTAAAACAGACAAATGGGAAAGGAAAGACATACTAGAAGTTCCAGGTACACAAATTAAAACTTGAATTCCTGCTTTGGCTAGGACTTTCATGATATGATAGATGTACTTCTCCTGTCATTACCCCAGTCTCCAGACAAGCAAATGTCTGAGAAGCCATTATATTTAAATTACTTTGTGAACTCTCTTTACAGTCAAAAGCTTCATGGACCAAGTATACACTTCTCCTTTTCATGTCAATAACTGTCTTATTTGAAGAGTCAATTGTACTAATTAAAACACACACACACACACACACACACACACAGAAAAAGAAGATAGAAAGCTACAAGTAATGATGCAATGACCATAGGTGAGGATAGACCAAGCCCTCAGGACTGCCTTCTGATTTTTCTGATTTTAGTCTTTTTGGCTTCACCTTAAACAACATAGGTATAATGCATCTAAATGAGACACTAGAAAGAATACTAGCTTCAGGTTTTCTATAGCCTCAAGAGATCTTGAGTCACTGTTGGTTTCACCTATACTTCATTTTCTTTAAATTTTATTTTGATTGAGGGTATACTTAATCTTATATTCCATTCACTGGGGAAAGAAGGGAAATAATTTCCCTCCATTTTTTTCCATTAAAAAAATAGGGCTGTATTGAGATATAATTCACATGGTATACAATTCACCCTTGTAAAATAGTTCAGTGGTTTTAGTCTGTTCTGAGCTATGTGACCATCATAGCTATGTGACCACTATTCCACATTTTCATTAGCCCAAAAGGAAACTCCCTGCCTGTTAGCACTTACCCTTCCCCCATTTGTCCCCTCATAGCCACTGGCAACCACTAAGCTTTCTGTCTCTGTAAATTTGTTTCTCTGGACATTTCATAGAAATGGAATCATACTGTACGTGGTTTTGTGTTCACTTTCTTTTACTCAGCATAATGATTTCAGACTTCATTCATGTAGTAGCAGGTGTTACTTCTTCATTCCTTCTTACTGCCAAATAATTTCCAGTAGTGTGGATTTACCATACTTTGCTTATCCATTTATCAGTGCATGGATATTCGAGTTGTTTCCACTTTTCAGGGCTATTACAAATAATGCTGCTATGAACACTAAGATTTTGTGTGGATCTATTTTTAATTTCTGTTGGTTAGTAAAATGACCCCAAATGGTAGCTCTGTGTTTTGCCTTTTGGGAAACTGGCAGATTGATGTCCAAAGCAGCTGCACCATTTCCCATTCCCATGAGAAGTGTATGAGTGGTCCAGTTACTGAGCATCCTCGCCAACATTTGTTACTGTCTGTTTTGATTTTAGCCATCATGGTGGGTGTGAAGTGCTATCTTACTGTGGTTCTGAGTTGTGGTACTGGTGACTGATGATGCTGGTCTTCCTTTCATGGGCACACTGTTTTGTCTCCATTTTTACTTTTTATTCATTTCTAGGTGTTTTTTGGTTTGCTTTTTAGTTTTGTGGGGTTTTTTTGGTGCTTATGATAAAGTCTTCCTGATTTAACATCTCTTATCAAAATTTTCTGGAGCTAATAATGTCTGAGGAGTTTGTCAAGAGCAACACAAATCCATACTTGAACATTAAATCTTTAGTGCTGGAATAGTTTGCTCTGGGCTAGGCTGACCAACTC
This sequence comes from Taxidea taxus jeffersonii, assembly GCA_003697995.1. Classification (NCBI taxonomy): domain Eukaryota; kingdom Metazoa; phylum Chordata; class Mammalia; order Carnivora; family Mustelidae; genus Taxidea; species Taxidea taxus. Next base: position 3,225 of record RCUC01117906.1, read on the forward strand.
TTCTTGTACCTTCATCTAGTTTCAACAAAGAGGGCTATATGCTTTCATAGAGCTAATGTTTGTGTTTCAATTTAGCTAAGTCTCTTTGAAGTTCATTCTTCATTACTCTTCCAGTGAGAGATGTCAAGGCCCTGCCTTTTCCTGTAGTTTTAGGGAATGGCTTTTTCTCATTCTTATTCAAGAGGAGGAATCAGATGGGAGTTATTTTTTTTCTCCTCAATCCTTTGCCTTCAGCAACCCAAGCCAGTATTGTGAACCAGTTCTTCATTCAGACTTTGAAGCCCAGTTCAATATATAAAATACCCCTCTGTTTTTGACAGGCATTGCTTTGGAGTGGATATATATGAAATACAGCTGCTGGGGCTTATCCAATTATTTAAACTATCTCGTTATCAAGAACTCCAGAGATAGGCTGGCATATGGCAGCTGTGCAATGTCATCATTGCAGTTCAGCTTCTCCTGAAGAGTGAATTATGCCATGGAGACTGAGTGGAGGAAGTTTATTGAGGAGTGTGCTTGGTACTAATTTCTGCTTGGTATTAGTACCAAGCAGAATTAGGTAAGAGGAAAAATTTGGATTGTGGTGTGGTCACAAAAAATTCTCAGCTGATGACTGAGGAATTCAGGAAATTCTGAAGCTGGCCCTTCAGAGCTTTTCCAAATTGGGGTCAGGGAATGGGTCTTTCTACTCATTCATCAATCATCATTGGATGCAGGCTTCCCACCTGCAAGAAAGGAGCATGACCAGGGACAAGATGTTTGTCTTCAGCTGAGGGAAATTCCCAGCAAGGGACATCAGCTATCAACAGTCTCAGCAGCTGAGATCAAAGACATTGGTCTTAAATGGATGTAGGTAGGTGTAGCACAATGCCTACCACAGTTGTCAATGTCCCAGATGCCCTTTTCCTATCTCATCTGCCATTCAAAGCACATGGCTTTCATGTTCATGGTTGCTTCATGATCTCAAGATGACTATGCCACCACGGCCTTATTTCTGCTCTGTGGGCAGAAACAAGGATGAAAAGGTAGCGCCTATATCAGAAAAGCAACTATTTCCCAGAAATGCCCAATAATTTTCCATTATGTATCATTGGCCAGGGCTTGTCACATGGCTAAGCCAGCAGCAAAAGATGTTGGAAATGTGTCTTTTAACCAGACACATTGCTGCCTTAACCAAAATCAGAGATCAAGGTTTTTTTAAAAAAAGGAGAGAACGGATATTGGCATCAGCAACGAGCAATTCTCCTAAACCATCTGATTTTTCCAAAAGAGTTAGCTCCCATTGACAGTATTGGGTGACTCTCTATAAACCTCAAGAATTTTTCCCTATTATAAGAAGTCACTTCCCTACCTTAATTGCATTCTAGTTATATTACTACCACTTCTGCAGTCACTGATGGTTAGACTTCATTTTCATTTTCAAAGCATGTTTATTTTAAAATAGTAACTCTTTTTTTAATATTTTATTTTTAAGTAATCTCTATACCCAATGTGGGACTTGAACTCACAACCCTGAGATCAAGAGCCACATGTTCTACTGACTGAGCCAGCTAAGTGTCCCTTAAAATAGTAATTCTTTTCCAAGCTTTTATTTAAATTCCAGTTCCAAACAGTATGCTAAGTAGGTAGAATTACATACTTAACATATGTAATATTAGTTTCAGGCGTAGAATTTAATGATTCCTCACTTACATATAATAATACCCAGTGGTCATCACAACAAGTGCCCTCCTTAATACCCATCACTTATTTAACCCATCCCCTGTCCACGTCCCTTCTAGGAACCCTCAGTTTGTTCTCTATAAGTCTGGGTTCTTAAAAATATTTTATTTATTTACTTAAGAGAGAGAGAGAGAGAGCACATGCATGAGTGGGGGGAGGGGCAGAGGAGGAGATAGAAGCAGACTCTTTGCTGAGCAGGAAGCCCAATGTGGGGCTCAATCCAAAGACCCTGAGATCATGACCTGAGCTAAAGGCATATGCTTAACTGACTGAGCCACCCAGGTGCCCCAAGAATCTGTTTTTTTTTTATTTGCCTCTCTCTCTCTCTCTTTTTTTTAATAAAATAGTAATTCTTTTTTTTTAAAAATATTTTGTTTATGGGGCATCTGGTTGGCTCAGTGGGTTAAAGCCTCTGCCTTTGGCTCAGATCATGATCCCAGGTTCCTGGGATTGAGCCTCGCATGGGGCTTTCTGCTCAGCAGGGAACCTGCTTCCCTTCCTCGCTCTCTCTACCTGCCTCTCTGCCTACTTGTGATCTCCTTAATCTTTTTAATCTTTTAATCTTTAAAAAAGATTAAAAAGATTTTATTTATTTATTTGACAGAGAGAGACACAGTGAGAGAGGGAACACAAGCAGGGGGAGTGGGAGAGGGAGAAGTAGGCTTCCCTTGGAGCTGGGAGCCCAATGTAGGGCTCCATCCCAGGACTCCAGGATCATGACCTGAGCCGAAGGCAGGCACTTAATGACTGAGCCACACAGGTGCCCCCCAAATAGTAATTCTTCAATCACTTCTGTTTCTCTTTCTCTCCTCATGCATGTGCATACACAGAGAATAGTGATATTCCTGTACTGTAAAGAGAGAGTGATATTGAGTATTTACCCCAAAGATACAGATGTAGTGAAAGAAGGGCCATCTATACCCCAATGTTCATTGCAGCAATGGCCACGGTCGCCAAACTGTGGAAAGAACCAAGATGCCCTTCAATGGACGAATGGATAAGGAAGATGTGGTCCATATACACTATGGAGTATTATGCCTCCATCAGAAAGGATGAATACCCAACTTTTGTATCAACATGGACGGGACTGCAAGAGATTATGCTGAGTGAAATAAGTCAAGCAGAGAGAGTCAATTATCATATGGTTTCACTTATTTGTGGAGCACAACAAATAACACAGAGGACATGGGGAGATGGAAAGGAGAAGGGAGATGAGGGAAATTGGAAGGGGAGTTGAACCATGAGAGACTATGGACTCTGAAAAACATTCTGAAGGTTTTGAAGGGGTGGGGGGGTGGGAGGTTGGGGGAGCCAGGTGGTGGGTTTTATGGAGGGCATGTATTGCATGGAGCACTGGGTGTGGTGTATAAGCAATGAATTCTGTTATACTGAAAAGAAATTAAATTAAAAAAAACAACAAAAAAAAGAGAGAGTGATGATAAAAACAAACATTACCAGGTTCTTGTCAGTGCATGATCAAATTAAGGTACATCTAGAAATGAGGGAGAAGAAAGGCCTTTGTCAAAACGAACACACAGCGAACAGAAGAATAACAAGTCCAAGATGGAGAAACCTGCCAAAGTAGAAATGACCAGGAGTAGGGTTACTAGATTTTCCAAATTAAAACAGAGAACATCCAGTTAAATTTGAACATTATATAAACAATGTTTATATTATATTTATATTTATATATATTTATATTATATTTTATTTATATTACATTTATATATTATATATTTATATTTGTATATTATATATACTTATGCTAAAAACTAATATAAATTATATATATTCTTATGCTAAAAACTAATGTATTAGTTTTTAGCTAATATAATATATTATATATAAAATTGATAATACTTTATTATATATTTTGTATATTATATTACATAATTACATATTATATATAATTTCATATTATATATAATTTCATATTATATAATATAATATATTAGTTTTTAGCATAAGTCTATCAGTAATGGACTGAGTATTTGTATCCCCCTGAAATGTACATGCCAAATCCTAAAGACCTGTGTGATGGTGTTTAGAGGTGGGGCCTTTGGAGGCAATTAGGTCATGATTGTAGTGTCCCCATGAATGGAATGAGTGCTCTTAAAAAAGTGACACCAGAGAGCTCCCTTAGTCCTTCCAGCATGTGAGGACATGATGGGTAGATGTTCATATATGAAGCAGAAAGCAAAAATGTTCATATATGAAGCAGAAAGTGAGCCCTCACCAGATACTGCATATGCAAGTGGCTTGATCTTGGGCTTCCCAGCCTCCAGAACTGTGAAACATAAATGTCTGCTGTTTAAGCTACCCAGTCTCTGATATTCTGTTATAGCAGACTATAGGGACTAAGATAATATCCTAAATATTACATGGGACATACTGATTCTAAGAACTTGTTGTTTATCTGAAATTCAAATTTAACTGCTTATCCGGTGTTTTATCAGGCCACCTTACTTAGGAAGAATAGTGTCACAATCACAGAATTAGATACTACCATTATGCCCATTTCTATAGCTACTGATTTCACTCCTTCCTTGAAATTTTCATAAATCTCTAGCCTAAGAACCACTGCCCGTATTTCTAGGGATTCATCAATCAGTGCAGCTATATCCAAAGCTCTTTTTTGCAACAAATTACATTTTTAATATTTTCTAGAGCTCAGATCCCTTAGGGTACATGGACATGTTGCAGGTGGGTCTCTGAATTCACTAAAATTGTGTGGAAACTTTTGTGTGTGGGCTTATGTGCATTCTTCTGGGGAGGAGGCCCGTAGCTCTGTCTCATTCTAAAAGGAGTTATAGACTTGAAATAGTTCATTCCCACGCAGAGGGCACTGAGAAAGCATCAGGAAGCCTGTTAATCTTTCTGGATTATTTTATATGGGGACAGAGGTAGAAATACCAGCTGTGGAACAAATGCTTTAGAACTTTTCTTTTAGGGAAATTTGGAGCAAATAGGAGAAACTTCCCATTCTTTACCAGTCCAGAATCAACTATAGAGGTAGACATTAGTTGGAAAGGATTTTCAGCAAATCCTCTTAGTCTCAGAAATCACCCACACTATTTTCTCAGTACTTCTATGTGTGAGGCATCTCTCCTTTAACTGTTGAGCTGTTTCAAACAGTAGGGTAGATATAAGAGGTCACCAAACTCCCTCTTTGACCCCTGTCTTTGGAGGGGCAGATTATAAGGTGTGTCTGTGGCTAAGTTTTATAGACATAACCTTGTCATTAGTTCTTCCTAAGTGTCCATTCATGGTGCTTGACAGAAAAGACCTCCTATTAAAATTATTTGCTTCTCATTTGGACTTCTGTTCTCTTATAGGAAATGCTACAAAGTAGCAAAGAAACCATGTTGGGATTCAGTCTAAGAAAGCAGAATATCCCATGCTTCATGCTCCCTTTAGTTCCCAGGATAATGGCATGGTCTAACCCTTGAAGCATTATGTGTCCTAATGAAATTGTTCTGAATTCATGAGCCCATAGATGACATACGCACCATACCATGGCAAATGAGCTCTCAGGAAAGCCCCCAGATATATCTGCAAGATTCTCCAAGGGCAGCAACCTGTGTTCTGAGTAGAGAAACTCTATGTGTGCTATGAGCCAAGGATGAGAATCATTTAGGACAGATCAGACAGAGTTTATAAAACAAATTAAGAAGTACCTATTATAGCAGCCTTATGCATGGGCAAATTCAGTCAACACTCCCACCCCTATCCCCAATGCCCTGTCCCCAGCTTGGGCTTATGCCTCAGGAGCTCTGTGCTTTGTAGGTCTTTCTTCAAAATTTTCTAAGCCCTGCTCTGGTATTTCAGGCCAAATGGATATGAGAGTGCCATATTGGGTGGGACACACAGAGCCCAGAGTGGGACCTGCACAGACTCTCTGTTTCTGTCCTTCAGAGTGTTCTCTATCTTCTATGCCATGTGTAAAGTTAACCATAAGCCACAGGACCCATACTATAGAACTGTCCTGCAGCCCCAACGCCAAGCCCTGGTTTCAGAATGGCAGTCTGGCAAGCAGATTGCTCTTGCTGGCAGGTGCAGTGTTTCTTGTGTGGGATCACATGAGATTAGATTGCCAGGATGGTGCCAACAAGCTGATTTTCAGGATTCAAATTATTTATATAAACAAGGGCCCTACAAAAAAACATTTGCCCAGGTCCTGCATGTCCCATAGATGGCTTTGTTAAGGAATTTGGAGCCAAGAGAAAGGAGGAAAGATCAAACTGCAATACCCAAAAGGTCATTTTGTCTAAAACTGTTTGTCAATTGAAAAATATTTTTTATTGTAGCACATATATGCATAACATAAAATTGACCATTTTAACTATTTTAATGTACAGTTCAGTAGTATTAACATTGTTGTGCAGCCATTAAACCTATCATTTAATATAATATGAAAGTAAAGCCCAAGAGGCCAACCTGTCCAATGTCATACAGGTGATTAGTGGAAGAGCTCTATATTGTATAGTCAGTGCTTTTCTGGATTTTCCTGTTCATTCATTTTATGGATAAGGAAATCAAGTCCAGGAAGGCAAAGTGAACTTGACCACGTCAGAAAAACTAGTAACATCTACAGACCTCAGAGGTCAATGCTCTGCTTTCTCCACCTCACTACTTTAGACTGCCCCAAACTCCCTCACTATTTTCCTTCCATAGTTCTTTCCACAGAAATTCCAGGCCTCTGTGCACCAAAATGTGAGTTTCACACAGCCAATTATCACCTAAAAATGATTTTCTAAATTGGTGCTTGGCGGGTGTCAAATCCATTGGCTGCAATATGTCTTCACACCAGACTTCAGTAGTTTGTCAGTTATGGATTAAAGACACTACTTGCCACCACTTCCCACCACTGCTGAAGTTTTTCATGCATTGTTTTTGGCTGCAAATCAAGTTGAAGGAATTGAGAGAGTAATTTAGATTATTTGTAATACATTATATACATTGTTATTAGTTTGATTAAATATATCATCATTTAAGAGTATCCAGCACATAGTAGGTGATCAGTAAATATTGGTTGAAAAAGTGAATGCAAGTATATTCATTGATTTTTCCCCCATTTAAAAAATCAAGGTAAAACATATATGCAGTAAGTAAAACATATATGCAGTAAACACTCTTTTAGGTATGCAGTTCTGTGAGATTTAACAAGTGTTTACAGTCAGGTAACCACCACAGCAATCAAGATACAGAACCCTTCAGGCATCCCCACAATTCTCCCAAGCCCCTTTGTAGTCAGGCTCTTCTATCCTCCTCAGTCCACTCACAGTCACCCATCTGCTTTCTGTCCTTCTAGGTTTGCTATTGTAAGAATGTAATAAATGGAATCACACAGTAGGCAGCCTTTTCAGTCCAGCTTATTTTATTTAGCATAATGTTTTTGAAGTTCTTCTATATTAATGCATATATAAGTAGCTCATTTCTATGTATCATTGTAAATTGTACCACAGCTTGCTTATCCATTTCCCACTTGAAAGGTATTTGGTCTATTTCCAGATTTCATTTCATGATGAATTTTCATTTGTTTTTCTTTGTTTAAAAGCCTATCAGCATCTGGGACTGTAAGAAGAAGGCATGCTCAAACCTTTAGCTCATATTAGCTTACATGTTTGTATGATCCAGTGTTGGAACTGATAAAGATATTTCAGTAAAGACAAAGTGTAAGTAGAATTTCCTGAAAACAAAACAAGAAGCATAATGCAGAGCATCATCATAGATACTGCATGCTGTTTGACCCTCACCATGGATCTGCTTTGGAATCTTGGTAGGCATGTGTCCTTTTTTTGACCAGCTTGCATCTTGTTCTTGTTCTGCCCTCATGGTGGGGAAAACCTACCATATTATGAGACAGGTCCCATTTTCCCAAGTTTCTTTGCAGTGACAGTCATATGACCTCAGCTTCATCAGTTAAATGTCATACAGGATACTTTGGTTTCTAAGAGAACAAAGGGGATCTGTTTTCTGGGGAAGGTGGCCATGAAAGTGTCTGGCTCCTGAGGATATAAGGTGGTAGTCTGGCACTACAGCTCAGCATTGCCAAAGCAATTTATGATGTCTGTGATCAGGAGCAACTGTAGCTGAAGAGGTCATTTGTTGCAGTGAAGAACACTACTATCTCAGCAGAAATGGCCAGCAACTGAAGTTCTGTTATTGTTTTGTCTTCAATAAAATAGATCCAAATTTCCAAACTTTTCATGAATAACTATATCCCTGTAATCCCATGTAGTATTCTCTTTTTAAAGATCCACCCAAAAATTTGCACTGAAGTTTCATGAATTTCTAGGATTCTCCCATGATACATTATTACCTTGCAGACACTATGAGTCATATAATTGATTTGATGGTATTTCCTTTATTTTATTGGCTATGAGAAAGATCAGAGCCAAATGTGTGGTCACATGTCAGGAGTTACAGAGAGCTTAAGACATGTATTTTGTATTCAAAATTACTCACACTTTTATCTTATTTTTCTAACCTTTATTCCTGGTTTTCTCACTTTACAAAGTTTATATTATAAAGAAAAAATAGGACGTTACTTCATCATCTAGGCAACTCCAGTGACATGTAATATAACTATATCTCTATATTCTATATAATATATACATGGAGTTATTACTCTACTACATGTAATTGGTTAGAAAATTCAAACTGTTTAGAAAGGTATAAAACAAAAATAAAATTTTCCCATTTATCCTAAAATCCATTTTCCCTGAAGATAACTACATTTTCTTCAAAGAAAAAACATGCATCTGTGAAGATTTATTTAAAGTTACATTTACTTATGTGAGACCTGAAACCATACAGATCCTAGGACAGAATACAGACAGTAACTTCTTTGACATTGGCCCTAGCAACATTTTTCTATATATGTCTCCTGAGGCAAGGTAAACTAAAGGAAAAATAAACTACTGAGACTATGTCAACATTAAAGGCTTCTGCACAGTGAAGGAAACAATCAACAAATCTAAAGGGCAACCTAAGAATGGGAGAAGATATGTGCAAATGACATATGTGATAAAGGGCTAGTGTCCAAAATATATAAAGAACTTACAGAACTCAGCACCCAAAAAACAAATAGTCCAATTAAAAAATGGGCAGAAGACATGAACAGACATTTCTCCAAAGAAGACATCCAGATGGCCAACAGACACATGAAAAGATGCTCAACATCAATCATCATCAGGGAAATGCAAATCAAAACTACAATGAGCTATCACCTCACACCTGTCAGAATGGCTACCATCAACAACACAAGAAACAACAGGTATTGGCGAGGATGTGGAGAAAAAGGAACACTTGTACACAGTTGGTGGGAATGCAAACTGGTGCAGCCATGGTGGAAAACAGTATGGAGGTTCCTCAAAAAGTTAAAATAGAACCATCTTACAATCCAAAAATCAGACTACTGGGTATTTACCCAAAGAATACAAGAACACTAATTCAAAGGGATATATGAGCCCCTATGTTTATAGCAACATATGTGATGGGAATTAAGGAGTGTACTTGTGATGAGCACTGGGTGATGTATGGAACTACTGAATCATTATATTTTACACCTGAAACTAATATAACACTGTATGTTAACTAACTGGAATTAAAATAAAAACTTAAAAAAATAAAATAATTTTAAAAAATTTAAAGTTACATTTATTTAAGTATACACAAAAGAGATCACAGTCTACATAATTTTCTGTATCTTTTTTCACCTAATATCTATATGTCAAATACCTAATATTATAACAATATATCTAATATTTCACCTAGTAATATATCCTGGACATCTTTTGGTATCAGTATATATAGTCAGAGTAAATGTCTCCATAGTATTCCATATTATTAATGTATCAGAATTTGCTTAACCAACTTTCTGAATGATGGACACTTTGGTTTCCCCTAGTTTTTCACTATTAAAATTTTTTTGCTGTTAATATCCCTACCTTGGATCTTTGTGAAAATTTACAAGTGAATTTTTGGCAGAAATTGCTAGACCAATTGGTATAAGACTTGAAAATTTTGATATATGAATTGCCCTCCAGGAAACTGGTGCCAATTTTCACTCCTCTGTGTGTTGTATCAGTATTACCATTTCCATGCATTCTCATCACCACTGGTTATCATCAATCTTTTAAATTTTCGCCAAGAGGAAAAAAATGGTACCTTGCTCTTGTTTTAATTTCCATTTATTTAATTATAATTTTCAAATAAAATTCATCTTTGGATGAATATATTTTGGGGATCAATTTCAAAGCCTTTTTGAATTAATGTGGACTATAAAAACTTCCATATATTGCATTTATTTAGAGGACTTAAAAAACACTGTCCTACTTCTAAGTCAGTAGTGTTCTAGCTTGGCTGCATATTTGAAACACCTGAAGTGCTTTTCAAAAATATCTTTGCCTGGGCCTCATCCCAGACCAATTAAGTCAGACTCTCTGGTGGGTGGGGCTCAGCCTTAATATTTTTAAAAAGCTCCTCAGGTGATTTACAAGTGCAGCCAACACTGAGAACCACTGCTCTAAATGATTTATAATGGACCTAACAATTAGTATGTTTAAAAGGTCTAAGGCTGAGGTCCTGGATGATACCAGATGAATGTGTGAAAGTGAAACATTTTCCAAGTGGCAGTTTTTTCCAAACAAGAGACTGATGTATTGATAATGCTAAAGTGACAGTCCCTTACTTGGCCACCCTCTTCCTTTGCTCCACTGTATACCAATCTGTACAGCCAGCTTTTCAGTAAGAAACAACACTCACACTTTATAAATTAATAATTGATATGACCAAATCACAGAGAATCACTAGTAGAATGGTTATTAATATCTTTATGATCAAACATGTCAGACCCCCTTCCTGTTGAGCTATAGCTGTAATTGGCTCATCCTCCAGCAGAGTAAAAGAAAAGGACTTGCCTGGTTCCTATGACAAGTGTGTCACAAGCTGTCAATGCATTCACTGGAGCTAAACCATGACTGATTTTTCTGCAGACTCAGCAAATACCTAATAAGAGAAAAATTGGGAAATGATCCAGTTTATTGATTCAGTTTGACTTTCTATGATATCAGGAAATGATCAGATGAGGTAATGACAATAAATTTTTAATGAGATTTCTGAATGTGTTTGCACTTTAAAATACAAAATCAGGTAATATGAATGGGAAAATAATTTTTTTATTTCTTATAATTCAATTGCTTTTGATTTCCTGATTCCTACTAATATCTGTTTTCTTCTTTTCTCCAAAGTAATTGTATTATATTTTCAAATAAAAGTTGTTAATGGGCAAGAACTAGAACACTGAAATCTTTTAAAAATACATTGAAAGATTAAAAACTAAAAAGTCATTATTAATTAATAACTCTGACAATATAATTTTTAAAGATTTATTTATTTACTTTAGAGACAGAGAGAGCATGCACAAGCAGGAGAAGGGGCAGAGAGAGAGAGGGAGAGAGAATCCTCAAACAAGCTCACCACTGAACACAGAGCCTGATGCAGGACTCGATCCCAGGACTATGAAGTCATGACCTGAATGAAAGTCAAGAGCTGACTACTTAATTGACTGAGCCACCTAGGTACCCCTATACTTTTTTTAAAAAGATTTATTTGAGAGAGAGAGAGCGTGTGAGCAAATCGGGCATGGGGAGGGACAGAGAGAGAGAAATCCAAGCATACTCCATGCTGAGTATGGAGCCCTATTCAGGGCTCAATACTTTGACCCCAAGTTCATGACCCAAGAGGAAAGCAAGGGTCAGACACCCAACCAACTATGCTACCCAGGTGCCCCAACAATATAATATTTTAAAGAAAATATTTGGAATTTTGGCCTCCCTCTTTATTTTTTTAATATTTTATTTATTTATTTGAGAGAGAGCGATAGTGAGAGAGAGCACAAGTGGGAAGGAGACAAAGCAGATTCCCTGCTGAGCAGGGAGCCTGATTTTTAACTCAATCCCAGGACACTGGGATCATGACCTGAGCTGAAGGCAGATGCTTAACTGATTGAGCCACCCAGGTGCCCTTTGGCCTCTCTTTTTAATTGACTTTAGTGTGCTATGAGTTAACTTCACATCTTTAAAGTGTATAATTCATTGAATTTTAAATAGATACACTCCTAAAACCACCATGATTATGATAAAGACTTTTTCCATCACTCCCAAAAGTTTTCTTATGCACTTTTGCTGTCCTTCCCTCTACTTCTGGCCTCCAGGTCACTTCTGATCTGCTTTCTGTCTCTATAGATTAGTAAGCATTTTCTTCTTATATGAATAAAATTACATACCCAGTGTATTCTCTTTTTGCATTGCTTCTATTGCTCAACATATCATCTGCAAAATATATCCAGGTAGTTGGGTATATGAGTAATTCCTTCCTTTTTGTTGCAGGATATTGTTCCATTGCATGATGTACTCCAATTTGTTATTCATTCACCTGATGGTGGGTTTTTGGCATTGTTTCTAGTCTTAGGCTATTGTGAGTAGTGCTTCTATGAATATTCTTACACAAGCATTTGTATGGAAGTAAAAAATATATTTTAAAATGTTAATGTCAATGTATATATAGTTTAAGTTTTAATGCACATATATGGTTTTGTTGATTTGTGGGGACATTTAATAAAATTCAAATACTACAATTCTCATGGCAAATGAGATGGCTCTTTTCTCTCCAAGTCTTCTCTTCTCTATCTCTAAACAAAACTTCTTTCAGGTTGTACATGCATAGCTCTACTGGGTGCCATTTTATATCTTCATACACCATCTGCTCAACTGCATGTGGCAATGTAAGTCTTTAACTAGTTCTCTTTCAATGAGGCCAGAATATTTTTCCTTGCCTGTCCATCCTCAGATATTAATTGTAATGGGCTCATCTTTCTAGAAGTCACTCCCATCATTAATCTGTGAGGTGTAGAATACTAAGTGGCACCTCCTTGCCATTTCTCCACCTGGTACGTAAACTCCCCATGGATGGGTCTCCATATCTGGGTAGCTAGTGTCATTTCTCCCAAACATGATCTAGCCATATAATTCTGGTCTCTCTGCCTTTTTCATATCTTTGCCATCATCACATTTCATGGGTGCTTTTCCCTACACTGCTCTTTCTGCCTGTTCAACCTCCTTTAAACCCCCTTCTGGTCCTCATTTTAATCTCTGACTTTGTGGAGTTAGTCCTTGTCTGGATCCCAAAGTCCTGTTACCCTGTGCTATACATCCAGCACTTGCTCTTTAATTATTCATATATATATATATATATATATATGACATATATATAATATGTTCTGGAGACATATGTATGTCTCCTGAATTATATTTCAATCTCCTTAAGGTCAGGGACTGTATCATTAATACAAAAGGACAAATTTGCATACATATTGGTGTGTGTATACTCTTAAACATTTAATACTACATAATTGTTACAATAGTCACTGTCCAGACCATTTTGCCTTCCTTTTTAGCATGCAAATAATTTACTTCACATAATGTGAGATATCTTTGTTGTTCAGTGCTAGGTAATCTGGACTAAAACTTAGCCACAAGCCAGAATCTGGCTCCTAAATTTGAATTATTAGAACTTTTGGATGAAAGAATAAGACAATGGTTACCTCAAAAGATTTGCAGAAGCCAAGGCGAGCAACAGTAAGTCTTTGGAGAACTTGGTTGGCTTGGATCAAACACAGGTGCATCCCATATCCAGAGAGAGGCCAGCAAGGGGGAAGGAAAAAGGGGAAGATGCTGATATCAACAATTCCTTTCAGCAGACTGTAGTGAGCCTGAATAGACTGAGAAGGCTATTTTTAAAAGTCCTTTACTTTGTGCCTGATTATAGGCAGTCACTAAAAATATTAATAAGTAAAAATGGTGCTGATCCATGAACATGATGAGCTCTCAATTTCTGGAGCCACAAGGTGACAGACTGCTGTGAAGATGCTTGCATCTTCATAATATCCTGGAAGGATCCAACTTTAAAGAAGAAAACATTGGTATTTGAAATCCCAGTTTGGCATTTAACAGTGTTAAGTCATTCTGTTACATTGGCATCACTTAAATAGCCTTAAAAAAAGAATAAAAAAAAAAACAGATTGTACTACACATCACAGAAGCTTTAATATAGATGCTTTGGCCCAAGGGAAATTATTCCTAGGCAAAGTATTTCCCTGATACTGGCTTTCTTCTTGGTGCCCTAATCCCAACATGCATATAGTTATACTGATACAGGTCAAAGGTTGATTTTAAAAATAACTGTATTATTATCATGGCAAAGGCAAGAGAAATAATGTCTGAAGTAGTGTACCCCTGGGGAAATTTAATCAAGAAAAACAAAAGTTGGCAAAAAGATTTGTTTCCAAACCAATTTACCAACCTATTCTTGCCAGGAAAACCAGGTGTATGTAGTCCTTAACCATGTGACTTGGGAACACCATTATAATAATTAAAAACAGAAAGGTCTAACCATGGTATAACTACTTTGGAAAAGGTTAGGCAGTATTTAATAAAATACACATACCTTAGTGACCCAGAAATTCCATTCCTAGGTATATACCATACAGAAATACATGTTTATGTGCCCCAAAAGACTTATGTAAGAATTCTCACAGCAGCATTCCTTATGCAAGCAAGTCTTTGTGGAAATAACTCAATAAATTTACATGAAAAGGGATAAACAACTATGGCATAGGCTCACAATGGATTGCCATACAACGGTGACATTTTAGGCACATTTCAGTATGTTTGTTACATTTCAAAATTTTTTTAAAAAAGGAAAAATGGGAACAACGTATTTTAGTTTCCTCCACAAGATTATTTTTGCCCTACACATTGTCAAGGGAATTTAATGATAAACCCATTGTTGTATTTCTATGTGTATGGTTTTTTTTTAAGTTGAACCCTTATATAGTTTTAATCCTTGAAAATATCTATTTACTCCTGCTCTCTACACAAGGTGACTACATTTTCAAGTAAGAGTTAATAAGGCAAGAATTAGAACATGCAAATCTTTTTTTATGTAAACTCAATTAGCCAACATATAGTACAATCATTAGTTTCAGAGGTAGAGTTCAATAATTCGTCAGTTGCATTAACACCCAGTGCCATCATACTACGTGTCCTACTTAATGCTCATCACCCAATTACCCCACCCCCCCCAACCACCTCCCCTCCAGCAACCCTCAGTTTGTCCTGAGGGTTAAGAGTTTCTCTTAAGGGACGCCTGGGTGGCTCAGTTGGTTAAGCGGCTGCCTTCGGCTCAGGTCGTGATCCCAGCATCCTGGGATCGAGTCCCACATCAGGCTCCTTGCTCGGCAGGGAGCCTGCTTCTCCCTCTGCCTCTGCCTGCCTCTCTGTCTGCCTGTGCTCTCTCTCTCTCTCTTAAAAAAAAAAAAGAGTTTCTCTTAATAGTTAAAGAGTTTCTTATGATTTTTCTCCCTGTCTGATGACTTTCCATTCAGTTCTCTATGATGCTCTGCACTGTTTCTTATATTCCACATATGAGTGAAATCATATGATTATTCTTTTTCCCTGATTGACTTATTTCACTCAGCATGATACCCTCCAGTTCCATCCACAATGATGTAAATGGCAAGTATTCAACCTTTCTGATGGCTGAGTTAAAAAAAAAATTGATGGAAACAAATGAAAATGAAAACAACTGTTCAAATCCTTTGGGATGCAGCAAAGATGGTTCTAAGAGGGAAGTATATAGCAATACAAACACTTCTCAAGAAATTAGAAAAGTCTCAAATATACAAACTAACCTTACACCTACAGGAGCTGGAGAAAGAATGGCAAATAAGGCCTTAACCCAACAAGATAAGAGAAATAATAAAGGTTAGATCAGAAATCAATTAAATAGAAACCAAAAGAACAGTGGAACAGATCAATGAAACTAGAAGCTGCTTTTTTGAAAGAATTAATAAGATCAATACAGCCCTGGCCAGAGTTATCAAAAAGGAAAGAGAAAGGATCCAAATTAATAAAATAATGAGTGAAAGAGGAGAGATCACAACCAACACCAAGGAAATACAATTTTAAGAACATATTATAAGCAACTATATGCCAACAAATTAGACAGTCTGGAAGAAATGGAAGCATTCCTAGAAACTTACAAATTACAAAACTGAAACAGGAAGAAATAGAAAACCTGAACAGACCCATAACCAACAAGGAAATTGAAGTAGTAATAAAAAATCTCCCAACAAACAAGAGCTCAGGCTGGATGGCTTTTCAGGGGAATTATACCAAACATTTAAAGAAGAACTAATAACTATTATTTTGAAGCTGTTTAAAAAAAAACAGAAATGGAGGGAAAACTTCCCAAATCTTTCTCTGAGACCAGCATTACCTTGATCCTGAAATGAGACAAAGACTCCGCCAAAAAGGAGAATTACAGACCAATATCCCTGATGAACATGGATGCCAAAATTCTCACCAAGATACTAGCCAATAGGATCCAACAGTACATTAAAAGGATTATTCACCACGACCAAGTGGATTTGGTCCTGGGCCGCAAGGGTGGTTCAAAATCTGCAAATCAACATGATACATCACTTTTTAAAATATTTGAATTCAAGTTTGTTAATATATAGTGTACCATTAGTTTCAGAGAAAGATGGAAACCTTTTTAAAAATTAAAATTATCACTGTCCTTGATCCAAAAGGAGAGAAATAAAAATCATGTTTGGAGCTTTGACCTGAAAGCTTTACAAGGTTTTACATTTCTAAACTATTCAATAGAGGCCAATTTGTGAGACCAAGAGCCCTTCTCCTTTTAACTGACTATTCATCTTAAATCTCTTACTCTCTTACTATCTGGCCTTCCTCTGATGGACACCAAGCATGAAAAGTGCATGGGTCATTGATCTAACCACAGGATTGAGAAAAGGACACTCAGAGTCCCAGATCCTGCCAGGCTGCCATCTTACTGAGTATCCACAGGCAACACTGATTCCATGTTTCACTTAATTCTTCATTGAATTGAGGTCATAACCTTCTTAGTCTGCTTTGCTGTCTCAGCATGAGAAATCATTATTGCAAACCAAAAAAATAATAATTTCAATTAAAAATGTCTATTTTTATGGGCAGATTTTAACACATTCATAAGAGAGTGTTTTATTTTTTAGCTTTCATGTTTTTGACATTTTCAAGGATTTTTATTCTAGTATTCATTTTTAAAAACTTCACTGGCTCTTTCTCCTTATGGGTAGATTTCAACACTATCACAAGATAGTTTTATTTTTTAGCTTGTGCTGGGTTTTTGGCATTTTCAAGGATTTTCATTCTTTTATTCATTATCAAAGTGACTTCACTAGCTCTCCCCTTTTCTTCCTACATCCCTGGAATTTGGAATTATATTTGTTGGTGAGAGAGAGAGAGAGAGCAAGAGAGTATACACCTGAGCAAAAGGGAAAGAGACAAAACAGGCACAGAGATATAGATTGTTTTATAGATGGATGTACTTTCAACTTGAAACTCTTGGCATGAGACATCATGAGGCCAGAAAAAGATGTCACTTTACAACTTAAAATGAAACTTTCACTCTCTGTACCTTGTTTCAGTGTATTTATTTATGCATTAGACAGAGACATTTTCCCATTCTTTTAAGATGAAAGTAGTAATGTCAAGCTGGGAGAGATCCAAGGAAAATAAAGTTACACTGAATGGATTCAGAGAAATTTTAAGAAATCCTAATATTTTATTTTTTATTTTTATTTATTTTTTAAAGATTTTTATTTACTTATTTGACAGACAGAGATCACAAGTAGGCAGAGAGGCAGGCAGAGAGAGAGGAGAGGAAGCAGGCTCCCTGCTGAGCAGAGAGCTCGATGCGGGGCTCCATCCCAGGACCCTGAGACCATGACCTGGGCCGAAGGCAGAGGCTTGAGACCATGACCTGGGCCGAAGGCAGAGGCTTTAACCCACTAAGCCACCCAGGCGCCCCAAGAAATCCTAATATTTTAATACAGAGAGTCAAGATATTTGATCTATATAAAGAACTCATGGTTCAAAACAAACAACCTTAGATTTTCCACTCTAATTGTAACCACTTTTGGGTTACAGATAACTTAAAGTGTCTAAAGAAATATATGAATGGTACCTCACCCCAGAAAAATATAAATAAGCAAAAATTTATGTATGCTATCAGAGGGTTCACAAAGATGTTGAAGCCCATCTGCCTATTGCAACCCACAGGCTAAAAACCTGAAACTCTAGAATAATGTCCCAGATACTTCCAGCTGAAAAGATGCAGATATCAGGAAGCATCCCCTTTCCCTCCTGGGCAACTGGGATGTGTTTTATTACTTTTATTATATTATATTTTATCATCGTTATTAAGGCAGCAGTAAGAAGGGAGAACAGTCACCATTTTTCCAGCTGTGTTTTCCAGTTGTGTGAGCTAGGCTATCCTTACAAGGAGCAGTTATACTGGTTACCACTCCAAGTGAGTTCATTGTGAAAATACGTGAAGAAATTAACAAAACAGAAATCTCAACTCTCTGGGCAGCCTCACCCAGGGAAAACAGCACAGCTAAGCATATGGTGACATGGCAATGGGGACTCATGGTTTGGGCTGTGGAGGTCATTTAGACCTCAGAGAGTCTCCAGAAGTGGGTTCCTGTATCTGTTACCTTAGCATGAGCCTGCTTGTGTGACTCTGCTATTCTGTCTACCTCCATTTGGCTTCACGGGCCCATTTGTATCATCAACTTGCTGACTCTCTGAATTATAGTTCAGCTCTCCAATCCAGTTGCTGCAGGCAATCATTATCCTTTGTAGATGGGCTTTCTCTCAGATAGGGTCAAATTCTCTCCCCTGAGGTAATTGGCTTTGACTACCATGGATTTGGAAGAAGTGTTTCAGAAGGGTGCTGGGAAGAGCCAGGCTTTTGAAGTTTGTCCTCTCCATCATTTTGCCCAAAGATCTCATGATATAATATAAAAATAACTCTGAGTATATAGCTATAAGAAATGAGAAAGTTTGATTCCAGCTCCTAATGATTTTGGCCAGCATTTCCCGGAATGTGTGGTGGAATGAGATTCTTAGAGGAGAAAAGGGTTTCGTAGTTCAACAAGCTGGGAAGCACTTTGTACTCTAGTCCTCATCTTGAGGATTTATAACACCCAGCATATTTGAGGTACTTGGAAACTCTGAGATAAAGAAGCCTGTTTAACTGTATTTCTCAATTCCCAAATGTAGTGATCATAACATTCTCATTTTTTTCCAGCTGTGTAATAACTACTCATGGAAATAGTGCTTTATGGGAAACTTAGAGAAGTACTGATTTAGGCTAAAATGCATGTAACCCATCTTTGGAAAATTGCTACCTTAGTGAAAAAAACATATTTTGAAGGAGTGTGTACATAATGGAATTTTATTTTTTTAATTAAATGTGCATTTAAAACTTTGAAGATAATAACATATCAGCTGCAGTTATTTCTGGGTTGTGGGTTATGATGGCTTTTCTTTACTTTTTCTTTTTTCTTTGTCTCTTTGAAAGTCTTTGCTATGAACACTTGCTACTTTTGTCATAAGAAAAAATATTTTTTAAAATATTTTATTTATTTATTTCAGAGAGAGTGAGAGAGAACATAAAATGGGAGAAGGTCAAAGGGAGAAGCAGACTCCCCGTGGAGCTGGGAGCCCGATGCGGGACTCGATCCCGGGACTCCGGGATCATGACCTGAGCTGAAGGCAGTTGCTTAACCAACTGAGCCACCCAGGCACCCAAGAAAAAATATTTTTAAAAGAAATTTTGGGGAGAATACTGTGTGCGTATAAGTGGAAGGTGAGTTCAGGAGAGGTAAGGGGGTAAAATGTTTTCTGCCTTTTTCATCCTCAACCCCGTTCAGCCTGTACTTTGGCAAATGAGGTGGAAGTGGGAAAATGATGAAAGAGTAAAAGTTGGTTCAATATTTCTGAGTTTTTGCAACTGTTACACTGGAAGGAATGGAAAGTATGGCTAAAACCTCATCTTAAACACTGCCTTGAGGAAACTCTTTAAGATCTTTAAGAAAGAGCCAATGTGCCTACTATTAGGAAAGGGATTTGACAGGGTTCAGCAAGGAGCAAGATGGCCAAAAGGGTTAACAAAATCTCTTCAGACAAGAGAGCCATTGAGCCATCTTGTTATTATTGTTTGGGTCATTGCTTTTGACAAAAAGTTATATGGTGACTTTACCCCAAATGTTATCACTACAGGTAAATGGCCCAGGCTAAACAGCAAACTGAGATGAACAGAATTTCTCACAAAGTTATATTTTACAGCAGTGCCAGGCCCCAGGCAGAATTCTGAGGGCAGCGAAGCCAGCTTTCACCACCATCCTCACTTTTCCCAAACCACAGGTGTCTCCAACTTCATACCTGTCTTGGGACATCATTCCGAGCTACTGCCCTAAGTTCTAGAATCCATCTCCCTGGCTGTTTTGTATAGCCCAAGAACTAAGAATGGATTTTGCACTTTCAAATAGTTGGAAACAATCCAAAGAAGAATAATACTTCATGACATGTGAAAATTATGTGAATTCAAATTTCACTATCCCTAAAGGAACACAGTCATGCCCTTTGTTTGCCTATTGTCAAAGGCTCTTACTACAACAGCGGAGTTGAGTAGTTGTGCCAGAGACTACATGGTCTGCCAATCCTAAAGTATCTACTCTCAGGCCCAAATAGAAAAAGTTTGTCAACCTTGTCTAGACCATTGTTTGCCAAAATTCATTTCCTGGAACCTTGCCAAACTCTGAGATTCCCTTAAAGACATGGTCCCAGGTAGGAGATTCTTTGTATTATGTGCCCCACTTAGAGAGAGCCAAGGCACATTAGATTATTAAATCTCTGAACAGCACTATGGTTTAAAACATAAGTGGAAACTGGGGTTTCTCAGCTTCTTTGAGGATGGATCCACTTTTTCCAAATAACACCCATAAATATACCTATAAATATCCCAAGAACACATCTTAGGAAATACTGCTCTAGATCAATTCTTGTCCTTTCCCTATTGAAATGTATCTGTCCTGTGCTCCATTCCTTCAAGTTCACATGTGAAAGTTATCACGTTGGAAATAAGAGAAGGATCTTATCTTACAGAGAACTGTATTTCTCAGTTTACATATGTTTAAAAAAAGATTTTATTTATTTATTTGACAGAGAGAGAGAGAGAGAGATCACAAGTAGACAGAGAGGCAGGCAGAGGGGGAGTAGGAAGTAGGCTCCTTGCAGAGCAGAGATCCCAACTTGGGGCTTGATCCCAGGACCCTGAGATCATGACCTGAGCCAAAGGCAGAGGCTTAACCCACTGAACCACCCAGGTGCCTCTACATATACTCATATGGCTTTTATCTATGAGCCTTCCTCAGATATAAAATGGAGATAATGACAGTCCTCTTGCATATCACATGGCAGTGTTGTGGGGTGTACGTGATGTGTTTTTAATTATCAGAACATACTATGCCAATATAAGACATTATCATTATTACCTCAAGTCAGGAGATCTGCAACAATCTGTTAGAATCTCTTCAACTCCATTTTTCCTTATTCAATTATTTTTGCATATTGCTACCAAATTAATTTCCTAAAACTACACTTTAAAAAAATATCATTCCTCTACTTAGTCACTCACAATTTCTCCTTATTGCTGAATACAGTATTTTCAAGTTGAATTCTATAAAGCCATAGAGTTCCATGTGGCTGACTTGGGTCCTTTAAGGTTAGGGTAGACCTAGAACACGGATCTCCCACTCACTCTTTAACTGCCTTATATATTGGAATTTCCAATAACATTTCATTTAAAAAAGGATTAAGCTACTAAAAATATGTTAGGAAACTAGTATGTTCAAGTTTATCTCTCCTGTATGATTTTTCAAATTCCAGACCTAACTAAATTTCCCATATCTTTGTGATAGTTATCTTCCTTTCCAGCTGGATATTGATAGGATTGGCTCCCTGTGAAGGTTGATCACTGCTGCATCTGTGCACTATTCTGGGAACACTGAGTAAGGAGAAGTCAACAAAGAGCGGGAGAATTATGCAGGACACACACATTGACAGAAGTGGTGCCCCCAGGAGTCAGCCATCACCACTATATGTCACAGCTATATATAACAGATATGTCCCTCCACCCTTCATTCAAACAGATCTCAGGTTGCAAGGAGAAGCTGATGGGGAGGAGAGGGAGAGATGAGGGGAGAGAAGCAAGACAGTAATGGATGGATTTTGAGACATAGGGTAATAGCAGACCTTAAATCTTGGTGCAATCTGGGCTATTAACTAACACCATTTTAAGTGAGTTATCACACAAAAATCATTTACATATAACTGGAACATAGTATTATATGTGTTGTACTGTTAGTATTTAGTAGTACTGTTGTTTTTATTCAGTAAAGGGCACAGACAAAATAGGGATGTAGCCCCACAACGTTAGATAGAATTAGACAAGATGCTGGGCCTGTTGCAGTTGATGCTTCCCCTCCTTGATCTTATCCCTCCACACCCTCTTTAGTTCTTTGAAAGCACCCACCACAATTTGTAATTATATATTATTTGGGGTTTTTGTCTGTTTCTGGTTTATCATCTGCTTCATACTTTAGATACTTATGAAGATAAGTATGAAGCCAAGGTCTAGGTATTTTTTTATTCACCATCCTATATCCAGTATCTGGCACAATGCCTGGCACAGTGGGCATTCTAAACATAATGATGACAGACTGAGTCAATGCCAACCAAGTAAAGAGCAGTCTTCATCCAAGGGCCTCAGCCTCAGTGGGTGAGGTTTGAAAAATCTTTGATGCCCAAATGTTTCAGGTAAAAGGGACCCAGAAAGTCAGGCTTAATTCCCCGGGTACTTGAATCCTAGACTAAGGGGGACAGCCCAATGACAGGTAGAGTAGTACTCTGGACATACAGCTTAGGCAAACTGTTAGGGCTCCTGAGAAAGATTGGCAGCAGCCTGCATGTATCTGCCATCGTCTTGCCCATAGATAGGATGGGTCTAAGAGAAGGGCTCAAACTCCCAAGTTCTCAAGATAAAACCTGCAAGTATCTTCCTAACATGTCCTCCTCTTTGACACCAGCTCCAGAAGTATCATCTTTGCTTTGTAGCCAACACCAAACTCCATTACCTTTAAGTGAGTGAGTAATCTTGAGCCACAGATCAAACTTTAGTGACATATATTTTGGAAGTTTAGGGATGCTAATTACATCCTTTATGTGGTCTGGGTTCTTTTTTTTTTTTTTAAGATTTTATTTATTTATTTGACAGACAGAGATCACAAGTAGGCAGAGAGGCAGGCAGAGAGAGAGAGGAGGAAGCAGGCTACCTGCTGAGCAGAGAGCCCGATGCGGGGCTCGATCCCAGGACCCTGAGATCATGACCTGAGCCAAAGGCAGAGGCTTTAACCCACTGAGCCACCCAGGCGCCCCTGGTCTGGGTTCTTAATCAACTGAGAAATAATAGTAAGGAGCCACATAAAGTATTGAACAACATCTTCTCATTATTCATAAAGTTGGATTAAAGAATGTAGTAAATCCTCTCCCCTCTGCCCCCTTCTGATCTAGGGATCCACAGGACCCTAACTTACCCATCAAGATATAGAGAATTTGGAACACAGAGCCTGCCAATCTAGGCTTCACTCAGTTGTCTTTCCACATGAAGAAAAAAAGCACAAGCCCCAACTGTACAATAGTACATATTTTGCCTAAGTTTTTCTTTTAAGGGAGAAAAGCCCCATCTGAGGTTCAATGCAGTGGCCCTGGAAATACTTTGTTCCTTGGGGAGAAGAGAATGAGAGAGTTTGGAGTAAGGATGAAAAGTAGTCCTTTAATACTCCCTCTTTCTGATGATTGACATTGAAATTCTCTCATGAATGTGTGTGGAAAGGGAACCAAAGGCTCTTCTCCACCTATACATTTCACACATACCTACACACATACATTT
The DNA here is from genome assembly GCA_003697995.1 of Taxidea taxus jeffersonii. Classification (NCBI taxonomy): domain Eukaryota; kingdom Metazoa; phylum Chordata; class Mammalia; order Carnivora; family Mustelidae; genus Taxidea; species Taxidea taxus. The sequence goes on from RCUC01117906.1 coordinate 26,874, forward strand.
GTTTCATGAGCATATTGCCACTCCTCTGGGTTAGCAACTATTTCAGCCTATGTGGTACATTGTATTTTCCAAAGATGGCTACAACAATATCTCCCATCCCACATTTTCTTTTAGGACCTTGTCATTTCTTCATCAAGAGATGGGATCTACATCTCCTCCTCGTGAATCTAAGTGTGTCTTTTGACTATCTCAACCAATAGAGCATGACAGAAGAGACATTCTGGCTTCCAAGATTAGATCATAAGTCCTTCTATCTTGTCCTTTTGGGACAGTCTGTCTTGGACACCCAGGATTGAAGTCTAAGCAGCTTGTTGAGAGGCCATGTGGAGAAAAACCGAGTTCTGTGACCGAAAGTCCTGGCTGAATTCCCACCAGACACCCAGCATTGACTTGCCTGTCATGTGAGTGGGCCATCTTGAAAGTATAGCATCCAACTTCCTGTCAAGTTGCCCCAGCTGATGAACCATCTCTGCCAAACTCTGCCTAAATTTCAGACTCATGAGCAAAATGAATGGTTGCTTTGGGGCTGCTACACAGCAACAGACAATTGACATAATATGTAACCAGTATAAATCTTAAAAGCAGCAGCACCAAAGGTAAACTGTGAGAAGTAGGATGAGGCATCTTACTGGATAACATGAATGAGTTTGAGTATCAAAGAACAGATCTCTCTGTAAAGCAGACCAACTTGTGTTGGATTATCAATATAGTCAATATACTCTACTGTCCCAAGTTTCATAAAAGGTGTAGGGGAACTGCTACACTAAGCTTCTGTAACTGGGAACTTTGTAAAAGGGATTTCTCTCTGCTAGGGATAATAGATGAGGTGTAGGATGTCAGGCTTGAGCTTAAAATGTCTATTTCTTCCAGAGTGCTTCACAGTGGGAAGTCAAACCACCTCCTTCAAACACCTTGTTCTTAGTCACCAAATACTGTCTGGACAATAGTTTCAAAAGGCTAGCTGTACTTTTTTGACTTGTGAGACTTCTGAAAGGCATGCAGCTTCTCTCCTGGGCCATTTGTACACCTTCCTTCCTTGCTTTTAAAATAGACTTTTGGAGTCCTAAAAGCTTTTGATAGATCAAAAAAGTCACAGAAATAGACTATGTAAAAGCACCTCCAAGTGTACTTTGGAAATGATGCTATGAATGATTAGAACAATAATGGGTCCAAGAGCTTATTGGGATTTCCAGAAGCTTCTCAGGTTCATCCTTCTGCATAGACCAGAGAGTTCAGAGAGGCCTAGGACCATTGAGAAGAAAAGAATATTTGCAAGCTCCCTTGTATCAAATTTCAACCACTTTGAGGTTTATCAGCGTAACTTTTTCTCCAGAACAAAGCTGAGAATTCCCCTTTCTAATTCCTATAACTAAAATAATATTTTTCAATCTTTTGTTTTTATCTAGGTCTTTAGTCAGGTAAAATGTCCAAATTCTCCTTAATAATTATCTATATAAAGGACCATATCTATCTATCTATCTATCTATCTATCTATCTATCTATCTATCATCTATCTATCTATCATCTATCTATCTATCTATTGCTCTGGGTTGGAATTTTTTTGTGAACTTTTAAATTCAAGTGTAACATATATAGAGAAAATATACAAATCATAAGTGAGAAGATAATCATAAGTGAGATGGGCAGAATTTCACAAAACACACCCATATAACCATAACCTAGATCAACAAGTAGCATTCTAGTACCCTAGAAGCTCCCTAATATCACCTCCCAGGTATTACCCAATCACCACCCACAAAGGGTGAGCAATATTCTGATTCCATCGAACGTCAGAATTTCATGTCCAATATTGTTGCCTTCATGAAACATTCCAGTGCAGTATATATTTTATTTTGTTCAGGTTTACACTGATCTCTTGGCTTAGTTCCTCTCTCTTCCTGATTCATCCTCTTTATTCCCAGGTCATGAGATATTACCCTTAGATTTCCCCTAGAATTCAGTGGAGAATGATCTGGTGAGCAAAATAAAGAATTGAATATCAAGGCTGGAGGGATCTCAGGGATAGATCATCTGGTTCAAATACAATTTATATCAATTTATAGAAGAGAATCTATGGCCCAGGATGACTAAGTCGGTTATTTTTTTTATCATACAACTAGTTAATGAAAGCTCAGGTCTATGCTTCTTTCTGCTACACATATCTAAAGAAGAGGAGAAAACCCAACTAACATGTTAAGCTGGGACATTGTCCCTATGAAAGGAAAGCAGACTACCCAAACTTTCTCAATGGAGTTATGCCTTTTTTCCTTCATGGGTCTTTTTGAAACATTTTAGCATGTCAGAAAACTTTTTGAGCACAAGTTGACAGAATTTATTTTTTTCTCTCATTCATTCACTCTCTTCTTAATTCCCTCACTCAACAAATATGCGTTGACTATCCAGTATGTTCTAAGTATTGTTCTATGTTCTAGAGACACAACAGTGAATAAAAAAGAGAAAATCCCCATCCTCATTCAGCTTACATTCTAATGCAAAAGTCATCAAGAAATAAGACAAATAAGAAAATGTACTGTGTGTTAGGTGATGATTGGAATTATGGAAAAAGCAGTAGGGGATGAATATTGGAGGATAAGGTGAAATGAAATGTAGTATATATTGAAAAAGCTGAGCAAAGATTTCACGAAGGTGATATATAAATCGATTCCTGGGATGTCTGGGTGGCTCAGTTGGTTAAGAGTCTGCCTTCAACTCAGGTCATAATCCCAGAGTCCTGGGATCGAGTCCCACATTGGGCTCCTTGCTCAGCAGGGAGCCTGCTTCTCCCTCTGCCTGCCACTCCTCCTGCTTTTGTGTACTCTCTCCCTCTCTCTCAATCTCTGACAAATAAATTAATTAAAAATCTAAAAAATATATAAATAAAAAAATTGATTCCTAAAGGAAATGAAGGGCTAAACCAGGTAGATATCTGGGGGGAAGCAGTCTAGGCAGATGAAATAGCTAGTACAAAGGCCCTGAGATAGGATTGTGTTCAGTGTGTTTGAGGAACAGCAAAGAGGCTAGTCTGGCTGGAGCAGAAGGATCAAGGTACAGAGTAGTAGGACAGGAGGGCAGAGAGGTAACAGGAACCCATATGTGCCAGCATAAGAACTTCTTCTATTTTGAGAACAATGAGGAGCCATTGAGGGTTTGAGCCAAGGAATGCCATGATATGACTAATGATTAATAGGATCACTCCAGTAACTGTTGAGAATAGCCTTTAGGGAAATGAATTAAAGGATTATTGACAAGCTATTATAACAGCTTTGGGGGAAAAATCTTGGAACCAGTGTGATGACAATGGAGGTAATAAGAAGCAGTTGGATTCAAGATATGTTTTAAAGTTCAGACCACTAAAGGATTCTCTCCTAGAGACTTTGGAAGAAGTCTTCCTGACACCTTGGCTTTGAAACTCTGACCTCCAGAACTATGAGAAACTAAATTTCCATTATTTTAAGCCAAAAAAAAAAAAAAAAAAAGAAGAAGAAGAAGAATTTGGTTAACACACACACACACACACAAAGGTGAGTCTGAGTGTGGTGGTTTAAAACAAAACCATATGAAAAAACAGTGAAAATCTATTTAATACTTCATTCATCTTGAAGGTCTATGTTGCCTTCCTTGAATCCAGGTGGGCTTATAACTGTTTTGATCATTAGCGTAGTGGAAGTGATGTTTGGTAACCTCTGAGGCTCAGTCATAAAGGCCATTCATTTTCTTCTTGGTCTTTTTGGAATGACCCCTCCTCCTTTTTGGAACCCAGATGTCAGACTAAGAAGTCCAAGCAACATGGAGAGGCTAAATTGCAGGTGCCTCAGCTGATAGTCCCAGATGAGCCTAGCCTTTGAGTGATCCCAGGCCAGGCACCAAGGAGAGTGAAGAAACTTCTGGATGATTCCCTTGAATCATTTGAGTTTTCTCAGCTGAGACCTCTGATATCATGAAGAAGAGACAAGCATTTCTCCGGGGCCCTTCTAAATTCCTGACCCACATAATCTATGAGCACAACAAATTGTTGTTTAATTTACTAAGTTTAGTAAGTTTGTTACATAGCAGTAGATAACCAAAACACAGACTCCAAGTAGAAACAATTTCAGTGCAGAACATCAAGAACAATCTTCTCACCCAGATTACAGTTGATTACATTATTACACAAAACCTACTGGGCAGGTGCCCAAGTTCTAGGGACACTAACTGTGCCATCATTATCCATGTGTAAGTATATTAGGAATGGGTAATGGCCCTGAATTCACTATCTCCCACTTACCAATGATGAAACCTCTGCCAAATACTCAAGAAGCCAGATTGAACAGATGCACTCAGCAATCTGTTTCCTCCCTTTATTAGCATTAATTACAATCATTTTGCTTTTACCGGCTTTATTTTTATTAATATCTCCTCAAACAAGCCAAAAAAAGAAAAGAACAAATGCCTTCATATATGGGCAAGTTTCCACAGGCTCAATGAGACAAATGAGGCATATCTCAAGATAGACACAATTTACTCTCCACACACCCAGCACTTGTGTCAGAATTTGGGAGGGACCACAGATTCCCACTGATTGAGGAGTACTTCATGTGTGGACTCAAGATTGTCTACCAGACTATGTTCCAGTTTGGGATCTTGATTCTTGGCTCATTCCCCATCACTGAACCATGGAAGCAAGCTACTCACTAACTTCTCTATGTCTCATGCTGAATGAAAAATCTACTGAGTGATGGCAATCAGCATTGTCTTATGATCTCAGGGCCCAAAGGAAGACATCAGGCAATAGTTCTGCTATAAATAAAATGATTGATTCTAGTTCTTTTGTGGTCCAGTAGTCATAGAGAGCTGCATTTCTATTTATCCATCCATCCATCTATCTAATAAACACTTATCAAGTAAGTCCTCCCTGCCAGGCTCTTTGCTAAAGGCAATAAATACAGAGATGAAGTCAGGACAGACTCATTTTTCAAGGCTCAGCCCAAATACCTTTCCCTCTGTAAAGCTGGAGTAGCAACAATTTACTCAATTCATTTTCCTTTAGCTTCCCAGCTTCCCTTATGGCTATATTTGAATCATATGACTGAATTCTGGCCAATGGAATATCTGACAAAGGTGATATTTGCATGATCACCTTAGCTTTGGTAGTTGTGCACATACCCTTTCTCCTTCTGTGGTGACCTTAGGGATCCTGTGTTGAAGATGGTGAGCTCATATGATGGAAGAAGAAGCCTGAGTCCCTGAATGCTGCATGGAGCAGAACCACCCTGGTGGCCACACCGAACTGTCACAGAATCGAACAATCAACTTCTATTGTGTGAAGCCACTGTCATCTAAGTTGTTTGTTCCTTTACTTGTTCACTCCCTCCCTGCACCTGCCCCATGACTAAAACGAAGTTTCTCTAGTTGTCACATGATTTAGGATCCACTTAGAAGATAGAAATTATACCAGTTTTTTTTAATTGTGGTAAAATATACATCACATAAAGTTTATCATCTTAACCATTTTTAAGTGTACAGTTTGGTAGGAAGTATATTCATAGTGCTGTACAACCAATCTCCAGAAATATTTCTTCTTGAAAAACTGAAAGCTATATCCATTAAGCACCAACTCCCATTCTTCTCTCCCCCAGCCCCTGGACACCACCATTCTACTTTATGTTTCTGAGTTTGACTATTCAAGATCCATCAGATAAGTAGAATCATGAGGTATTTGTCCTTTTGTGACTGACTTATTTCAGAGCATAAGTTCCTCAGGGTTCATCCATACTGTAGAATCTGTCAGAATCTCCCTCCTTTTTAAGGCTGAATAGTATTCTATTGTATGTACATACCACATTTTGTTTATCCATTCATCTTGTCAGTGGACACTTGGGTTGCTCCCATCTCTTGGCTATCGTGAATAATGCTAAGAACATGGGTGTGCAAACATCTCTTTGAGACCCTGTTTTCAATTCTTTTGAATATAAAGCCAGAAGTGGGATTCCTGGATTACATGATAAATCTATTTTTAGTTTTTGGGGGAAACATACTGTTTTGCCTAGTGGCTGGCCCATTTTACACTCTCATCATCAGTGAACAGGATTCCAATTTTACATCTCCACAAACATCACACCAGTTTTTTTGAACAGAGAAAATTTGATATAAAAAATTATTAACTAGGTAACTGAAAGGGTAAAAAGGAAATACTAAGCTTTTAAGAAGGTGATAGCTTCAGGAGGAAGCTAACACTTCTGAGGCTGAAGGAATGAAGGGAAGAGGCAGGGATTATTAAAATTTAGAGACTTAGTTAGAAGAGGTCCTGCGGGGCCGGCATCCAGACTTCTGAGGAGTGGGCACAACTTGGCTAGTACTGATACCTCTGAGAGGTGACAGTGAGGTTGGCTCTGTCCTGTTAGAAAAACTGCAAACTGGGTCCTACTGCTGCCACAGGAACGAATGCCATTGTCAGAGTGCTGCTGCTAGGTTGAAACAGCATTGCCGGAGTGAAGAAAGGAAGAGAAAGCAAGCAGGTGAAGCAATTCCTTTTCCCCTTCTGCCTTGCAGTCTTCTCTAGTGCCCCCTATTAGCAGAGCCTAAGAGAGAGCAGCTGGAAAACATAGTTTGCAAGTCCCAGCCTTAGCATCAGAAAACAGGGCACGGTTAGCATAATACTATTCAGTTCCATCCACATCATTGCACATGGCAAGATTTCATTCTTTTGATGACTGAGTAATATTCCATTCTGTGTGTGTGTGTGTATGTGTGTGTGTGTGTGTGTGTATCTCACATCTTCTTTCTTGTGTATACTTACCACATCTGGGCCCACATCTGGGCTCTTATGTTAAATGAAATAAGTCAGTCAGAGAAGGGCGAATACCATATGATTACACTCATACGGAATTTAAGAAACAAAAGAGAGGATTATAAGGGAAGGGAAGGAAAAACAAATTAAGATAGAAACAGAGAGGCAGACAAACCATAAGAGACTCTTAACTATAGGGAACAAACTGAGAGTTGATGCGGGGATGTTGGTGGGGGGTAACTGGATGACAGGCATTAAAGAGGGTATGTGATGTAATGAGTGCTGGGTGTTATATGCAACTGATGATTCACTAAATTCTACTCCTGAAACTAATAATACCTTATATGTTAACTAAATTGAATTTAGATTTTTTAAAAAAAGAAAGAAAAGAAAACAATAAGGAAGGGCATGTTAAAGCTGAAAGGCAATAATTTAATAACTGACCCATCATACCAGGGAGTGACTTCTTGTTGCACACAGCACTCAGCACTTGATCTGCTTTCTTATATGGCATATATCACCTTCTACCTGCACTGGGAGTTCTTTGGATACACCTTAACTCTCTGATTCAAACATAAATTCCTTTAAGAGCAAGATCAGTGACTGATTCCTATCTGTATACCTTCTTGATGACCGCCAAAGCTTTGCACAATAGTTATACATAGCTAACATACAGTAACTTTGTCAAGTGAATGAAGTTGATCCCAGATGAGTAAAATGGCAGTAGTTGGAAGGAAGCAGGAAGTGAGCACAGGGGCCACCGAACTGTAATGAAAGTCATTGCAGATTTGTGGAGTGAATGGAATTGGGGCTGAAATACTTGCAAATGCTTGTGAAAGGCAGGGTCACATGAACTTTGTGGAGATGCTATAAGATTTAATTGGAGGTGTCCTGAAATCATGCAATTATTTGAGCATTGCTTCCTCGGTTCTGGCAAGAAGAGAGGTGAAAAGCAGAACACTCCTCACACACAGACCCAGACCTCCCTGTGTCTCTTCATGCTCTAGGCAGAATACTCCAGACCACTTCTCAGACTCTAAGCAGTAAGATCCGGCAGGGACTTTGGAGAGCTATTGGTTCTGCTATTATTTCTGCTTAATGAGTTATCCCCAGATTCAATGCCATAGAACAACAATTTTATTATGTTCATGGGTTCTGTGGGTCAGAAATTTAGAAAGAACACAGTGGAAATGGCTTTTCATCCTACTTGAGGATGCCTGGAGTTTCACCTGGGAAGACTGTGAATGCAGGAGATGTTTTGGGTGAAAACTAGAATAATCTGAGTGCATCCTCACTTACATATCTGGTGATGGATGCTAACTGCTGCGACCTCATCTGGGGCTGGTGACTGGGATACCTGCTTGTGGCCACTTGCCATGGCCTGGCCTTCCTCCTGGTGGGACAGCCTCAGCATAGTTAGGCTTCTTACATCGTGCCTCAGAAGCCAAGCAGTGAGGCTTCTGCATCCTTCTTTTGGATACAATTGACTCACAAGCTCACCCATATTTAAGGGGAGAGGAACTAGTTTTAATGAATGTCAATATGATCAACTGTAGAAAAGCATGTAGGAGGAGAGGCACTTTTGCAGATGTCTTGGAAAATATAATCTGCCACAGCTGTTAAATCCAACCTCCACATTTTCCAGATGAGGATGCTGAGGACTGTAGAGCTTGGGAAGCTGCCTGCAGAGATCCGTCAGTCCCTTCTCAGGGATAGTAGAGATCCCAGTTGCATTTGTTTGCTAAGTCCGCTGTAACAAGTTCTACAAACTGTGTGATTTTAAACAACAGAAGTCAATTCTCTCATCTTCTGGAGGCCAGAAGTGTGAAATCTAGGTTTCAGCAGAGACAGACTCTCACTGATGGTTCTAAGGGAGAATGGTTTCTCTCTTCTTCCTAACCTCTAGTGGGTCTCAGCAATCCTTGGAGTTGCTTAGCTTGAAAATACCTCATCCTCATCGCTCCCTCGTCATCATCTCACAGCTTCCCTGAGCTTCTCAACTTCCCATTGTCCCTGTCTATTTCTGTGTCCAATTTTTCCCTTTTCATAAGGACACCAATTATCTTGGATTAAGACCCACCCTAATGAGCTCATTTTAACTTGATTACTTCTGTAAAGGCTCTATTTCCAAATAAGGTCCCATGATGAGGAGTCAGAACTTCAACATATATTTAGGTGTGGGGCTCACCCCCACACAATTCAACCCATAACACCATTCTTTGTAAAACCCATGGGACAGGGAGGACTTAGAGGTTTATCCTGACTAAGGCTAAGAAGCACCACCAGCAGCCATGCTGAGGGAATTTCTCTGCCAGGCAAGCTTGGGCCAAAGCTCTGAAGTTATGTCAAAGAGAAAAGAGTACTGGGATTATTTGAACATGCTGGCTTTATGTTACTGAAATACTCATTAAAAAAAAAAAAAAGGTGGGCAGCAAGTGCCGTCAGAGAGGATCCCAGTGATTCCAGTAAGAGATCAGATGCCGGGCCAGTTCCCCTTCTCCCACATCTAAAGGGTAATGATCAAACTGCAGAAGCAGCCTGGGTCCCAGTGGTGCTAGCTTGCTGACACACAATCCACTGACAGGGAGAGGGGGCTAGTGAAGGAGATGAAGAAAGCAAAAACTGTTCTTTCACCCCGGCCTGAAATTATGAAAAGTGGCTTTCCCTTTCATCAAAACAGTGATGTGAAACAGAGGACACTGAGATAATGGGGCCTGTGAGACTTTAACAAAGCTAGAAGGAGCCCTGGATATGAGGGAAATTATATTTTACCTTATCTACCACTGGCCTCTCTTCCAGAATTTAGCGGAATACAAAATATTTTACACTATTCACCAATAATAGCATCATAAAAAAAGAAGAAGAATTGTTGCTATTTACTAAGCAGCTAACAATGACCACACATTTGTGTTTATCTATGCCACCTGCAGCTTTGCTATTATTCCCTCCAGTCCCTTCTCCGTTTTCTTGCACAGTGGCTTAAGGTGTAGCTTTTACTCCCTAAAGCTGCATCCTTTTGTTGGAGAGCTGCCTTAATGCCGTCAGGGCCCACTCTTCTGACCACAGGGGGAGCTGGAAGTTTGAGAATTTACATCCCCCTGGAGCAGCCTTTACCTAATGACTCACAGGTGTGGGAATGTAAATGTGTGGGGGTATAAATTCCCAGGCTCCCTCACTCCTCCTCTGTGTTGTTACTTATCCTCTCTTCCATATAAACTCTGTGGGATGGACTTGAAACTACCCTC
>RCUC01117907.1:0-17476 GCA_003697995.1 Taxidea taxus jeffersonii
GCTTCTGCCCCTCTCTCTGCTGCTCTGCTTACTTGTGATCTCTCTCTATTTGAAATAAATTTTTAAAATCTTTTTTTAAAAATTTAAATAAATAAATAAATATTGTATAGACTTTCATTTGCTTTCATTCATTCTGTATGGGCAAAGGATGATTATTGCCACAGATTGTTGGCAAAAGTAGACTGTCAATCTTACAAGTGTTTTATGTCATATTAGGCCTAATTTAAAATGCAATTTTAATGTTTTGTGTATTTTTTCTTATATCTGTCCATAAATTTTCTAATTTAATTTCTCACAGAAGATCTACTGGCAGGATAATTAGGTAATCAACAGCATATAAATAATATTAAATATCAATTTCCTCCTAACCATAATAAAGAATTTAGAACATCATAATAATTTCTCATGTCTAAGAGACATCAATTTTAAGTGTGCCTTCTGTCTTATACAAACTTACTGAGTAACTAATGGAAATTTGGTTCATTTCCCATCTGATTCTTTTATCCTGGTTTCTGATAATTCACCCTTTCCCCACTTTTGAAATGGCAGCATAAGTGAAAGTGTTAGAAACAGAAGGTAGAGGAGACTTGCTCTTTGCTGCCCTAGAATAAGAATGAAGGTCAATGACAGAGAGGTCTACACGTGAATAGATTTGACTTAACTTTAGAGTCTTTCTATAATAAAGACTGGTTCAGTAACAGAGAAGGCCATCTTTAAAATGGTGAGTGCCTCCCATAGGTATTGTTCAAGAAGAGTCCATAATGTGCTTCTCTGAAGGATGTGACAGGAATCAGTCAAGTCTAATACCTCTTTCAAGTTCATTATCAAATTGGTAAAGGTTAATAAACATGTGGGAAAAAAAAGTTCAGTCTCACAAATAATCAAAATATTCAACTGAAAACAATAATGAGATACCATAGCAACAGTTTTAGGACTTGACAATATCCAGTGTTGGTTCTGAGGTAGCCACCATTTCTATGCAGTGCTGGTGGGGGAACCTACAGGTCTGGGGACAGCAACTTAGCACAATGACCCAAAGGCCTTTGAAACTTTGGACTCCACAATTCCTTTTCGAAGGATTTATTCTAATGACAAATGCCATTGGGTCTTCTAACATGTAAGCATGAAGGTGTTTAAGAAATGTTTTCCCAGATAACATTTGTAAACAGCCTAAATGCTTGACAGAAAGGAAATGGTTACAAAGTCCTAAGTTCCTAGGTTGTCATTACAGATGTGGGGGTCTGTGGACACCCCTGTTAATTGCACAGGAATGGACTCCCTGTGTATTTTTTGTATGACAAAACAGGTTATAAACTATGTATGCTAGTCTTCATTTTCATAAGATGTACGTTTATTTGCTTATTTGCCTGGAATTGGAAATACCTAAGTTTTGCAACAGGTGATTTTTCATCTTTTTCCTTCTTGCTTATTTATACAACCAAAACTTCTAAAGAACATACATTTTTTTTTTTTTCGTAAAGAAATACTCTCAGGGTGCCTGGGTGGCTCAGTGGGTTAAGCCTCTGCCTTCGGCTCAGGTCATGATCTCAGGGTCCTGGGATGGAGCCCCGAATCGGGCTCTCTGCTCAGCAGAGAGCCTGCTTCCCCCCACCTTCTCTCTGCCTGCCTCTCTGCCTACTTGTGATCTCTCTCTGTCAAATAAATAAATAAAATCTTTAAAAAAAAAAAAAGAAATACTCTCAAGTTATATTGTCTGAGCTACTCATTTTACCTATAACTTTTCTAGATAAGAATAATCTTGTATGAGTCCAGAAATCAAACATTGCTATGAAGGAAGAAAAATGTATGTCCACTGTTTGTTTGTTTGTTTGTTTTTACCTATTTTACCTACTTTATCTACCTATTTTACCCTTTCATTTATTTCTTCCCTTTTTTCACTGTTGCAGAATCTAAGAAAGGAAAAAAAATCCATTTCTCTGTATCAACTGTTAAGTTAGCATTAGGACTTCATATTACTCTCTTAAATTCTATATTCGTCTTCATCTCCCCAGGACTTAAATTGAAAATGACATTTACCACCTACCCACTTCTCACACATAATATTACACAATACCTTAAGCGCTATGGAAACCTGTTATTTATGTATAAGCCAAAAGATAATATATGCCAAGATTTTTATCCTAGAGAGAGGATCTTAGGAGTTAAGATGAGAATGTAGCTTTCAAGTGCCTGATTTTTCCCCTTATTTTTTCTGCTTCTTCCACGTTCTATTGGCTTTTCCTTTTTGCATCTCCATCTTTCTTACTGTTTTGCCTCCCTCTGAACATACCCCCACCTGCACACAGACGTACCAGCTGTGCTTTTCTCTCTTCACTTCCCTTAAATTCTTTCATGTATTTTTAAAAATATTTTTGCAAGTGGACCAAAACTGGCATGATTCCCTCCTTGTATTTACTAGTCTGATTAATCACTAGACGTGATTAGGGCACGTCCTTGAGAATAATATTCTCTTATGGAGAAAATCATCTGTAGTCTCCTCAGTATTGGATGGAGGCCACTGAGGACATTTTCCAGATGGCAATTACATTGCATTGGTGTGTTTTCCATAGAGAATCCCTGGTCATGTTCCTGGGAAAGGTGAAGGATTTACCTGCCAAGCTGATTCTGATACATTTTTTGCCTTTTCTTCTTTCAATTAGTTCAGTAATTCCAAAGTGACATTATTCTGTACTATCTGCTTACCATAAAGTCCTAAAATTATTTCAATCCAGTCATCTGAATTAGATAAAGCAGAAATTTTAAAGATAACAGGCATTTTTTGATGTACTGTTGTTTGAAAAAATGCAGAGTAATAGAGGCAACTTTGCTTCTTACTACTGGAAATTTCAAAGGAAAAGCTGATTTAAAAAAAAAAGAATAATTAAGTGTGTCATAAGGAACAGGAAATTAGTCTATTAACTGAAATACTCTTAAACAAGAATCTGTGATGATATTTGCCTTCACTCTGCTAGGAGTGTGACAGGAAGAGAAACAATGCTCTACCTGTGTTACCCTGGGGTAACTTTAGTTCCTCATCTGTTAAATTGAGTTGGGTGGCTGGGTGGGAGCCTTTTATCATGTCTAAAATGTTTCCATTCCCAGCATTCTGTGACTGTACAGGATTGGTCATGCTATATTTCTAAATTGAAAAGATCCTTCTGCCTGAAAGTAAAATGCCACTTGACATTTCAGCAAGCCATAATTCAAGGAAATGGAAGAACAAATACCAAAGTGTAATTTAGTGTAACAGGATGTTTAAAGGGGGATTTTTTTTCTTTCATCTCCCTGTCAGCAGAGGTTCAGAAAGCCTGAAAGCAAAATAATTCATTAATTGAGAAGCAAAATGTATATATTTCTGAGTGAGGTGCTAGATTCCTCGGACAGCACAAGGAGATAGCTCTACAACTAACCTGCTGACACCAGGCCCACCCGCACTCTAGGAGAGAAACAGATGAAGATGCAGTAAGAGAGGAGAGAGCTGTAGGTATGCATTGAGTTCCACTGCCCCGGGGAGAGGACGGAAACTTCTCCTAGGGTTCTAGCTTCCACTCCCAGGGACCAGTCAGAGTTCAGTGTATGCCCCCCTACGGTAACCATTAGAGGGACAGAATGGATCAATGACTGATTCATCAACATCTGGAAAAATCTACAGGCAAAAAGCTGTGACTGTAGCTACCATGTGAGTAGGGAACGAAGGGCAACCAGGCAGCACTGGTGTGGTAAGAATGCGTGAGCTTCCTATGAGCCAAGCCAAACTTGACTCAGAAGTTGTACAAGAGGAGAGACCTGCCATTGTGAGGGACCGTAACAGGAAAACACCGATGTGTATCACCAAAGGTGACCTCAGTTAGCGTGGTTGAGCCACAAGAGATTGGCCAAGGGTGCGTGAACTTATAAACAGGCAATGCAGATGTCTCTGAGTGTAGTCATGAGAGAAACTTCCAGCAATATAATATAAACTATATAAACTTAATAAAAACTATGCACTTCAGCTAATAATAAAGTATCAGTGTTGGTGCATAAATTGTAACAGACTCATCAAACTAATGGGACACATTGTGTGGGATGGGATTAGGGTATGCACTTTCACTGTACTTTCTTTCTTTTTTTTTTTTTTAAGATTTTATTTATTTATTTGACACAGAGAGAGATCCCAAGTAGACAGAGAGTCAGGCAGAGAGAGAGGGGGAAGCAGTCTCCCTGCCAAGCAGAGAGCCCAATGTGGGGCTCCATCCCAGGACCCTGAGATCATGACCTGAGCCGAGGCAGCGGCTTAATCCACTGAGCCACCCAGGCGCCCCATTCACTGTACTTTCTGTGCAATTTTTCTATAAATCCCCAAAAGTAATACTATGTACATGATAAACATGTTTCACTTGTATCAAAGAATATACAATGAAAAAAATCATCCTCAAAAATAATATTTGTTGAGTATGAAAGATGAAATTATGAGAGGGGAGCCCAGGAAGCTCAATTAGGTAAATATAGGACTCTTGATTTCATCTTGATTCATGATCTCAGGGTCCTGGGATTGAGCCAGGTGGATCTCCGTGCTCAGCACAGACTCTGCTTGCTCCTCCCTTATATCCCACCCCCAACTTGTGCACTCTCTTTCTCAAATAAATAAATAAATAAATAAGATCTTCTAAAAAATTATGAGAGCACAGGCTAATGAAAAGAACTATTCAAACTGCCTGGCATTAGAGAAAGAGAGGAATAGAAGAATGGGATCCAGCAGAGTGGGATGAAGAAAGGAAAGGGCTTCATTTACAATGAAGAAAAGAAAAGAAGAGTTCAAAAGAGAGTCATGTCTAATATTCAAAGTTAACCTCTTTGAACTTTTGTCATATAAACCCCTATGCACCTTAACAAAACCAGGAGTGTATCTGATGTAAATTTTGAGATAGATAGATAGATAGACACACACATACATTCATACATACATACATACATACATACATAAAGTATATTGTTTTTGAGGAAAGGGGCTGATTTGCACAATTGGGTTGATGATGGAGCAGAAACAGAGGACTAGAAGATCCTGAATAGAGATCAAGAATTCAATGGAGGGGCACCTGGGTGGCTCAATCATTAAGTATCTGCCTTCAGCTCAGATCATGAACCCAGGGGTTCAGGGATATAGTACCACATCAGGCTCTCTGCTCAGTGAGAAGCCTGCTTCTCCCTCCCCTAGTCCCTCTGCTTGTACTCTCTCTCACTGTTTCTCTCTCTGTCAGACAAATAAAAATAAAACCTTTAAAAAAAAAAGAATTCAATGGAGGTAAGAAATTGAACTAGATATAATAACCCCAAAAATATAAATTATCCCTCACCACACACACCTATGAAGTAGTCACTGCACGTTCCACAGATCACAGAGAGAAGTTTGGGCCAATCTTTTTGGGTCTTGTCTGGATTCCAGTTGGCATCCAGGTAACACTTAAAATTACTTACTTGTATGCGGTTTCATGTCTGTTTTTCTTATCAAGGAGAGAATGTTCTGGTAGGTCTATACATGATTCCTCCTTAGAAAGTAGAGGAATTTCCCTTTTGCTTTCTTCTTGAATCTCACTTTTCATTAAGTTAGTATCTCTCTTAGGAAGGGAAAAACAGTTTTCAATTTGCCTGTGCTTTGCCTGGAAAAAAAGACTTATTTTATTTTTATGACATTTATTTTCTTTGAACATTTATGTGCTATACTACTAACTGAAGTCCTGGGTACATACAAAGAAATAAATAAAGCATGGTTCTTCAAAGGTCTTACATTTTTATAAGGGAGATGATACATATATATGTAATTTTAATAAAGGTAGAAAGTAGTAAGTGTCATAAGAAACACAGATTTTCTGAAAAGATAATGAACTACAAAAAATTTATATTTCCACTTTAAAATCTTAAATACCAAGTTATATATGTACTAAAAACATAACTTTTGCTGAAAAATTATCAGTTAACTTGTCATAAAACTACTTTCTTTGCATCTAACTTCTTAGAAAAGTCTCAAAAAATAAATCGTTGAGGATTTTTCACTGAAAATATATGTTATATAATAGTTTTCACAAAACTTGACTACAATACTTAATACCTAGCAGAAGCTCTCATTGACATTTTATTTTATAGAGATACAGAACCAATATCCTTGTCTTATGTCAATTCCCAACATATACACAGGGATGGATGAGGGAATACAGCCTGTGTGATATGAGGGAGTTAGGAATCCCTAGGATATCTGACTGGCCTATAAACTGCTAATCTTGTCAGAAGGGACTACAGAGGAAAATGCCTACAGGACCCAGGAAGATCAAGGCAATGAATGAATCAAGCCTCCTATAAGGTGATAAATAGCAAAGGAAGTTCAGCCCCAGTGATTACTGGCAATAGGGAAAGGTAGGGACTACGGTGAATTTGAGAGAACCCATTTTATAGTTATTCTCAGGTACTGTCATGCTCTTTTTCAAGAGAAGCAGGAAATCTGGATCTTATATGAAATCTTTACTATTTAAATATGAGCAACTACATCACAGTTTAAACACTGGGTGAGTACGCACAACCCACAACATGGGCCCCCACAGGACCAGGAGGAGAGGTGCCAGTGCCTAACGCAACTGTGGTCAGTGTGTGAATGCATGCATGCATCACTAATTTATTTTGATAGCATAATCATCTGATAGTTTCCTGGGACAAAGCTATCTCCACATATAAATCATCTCCACCCCCATTTTCCCAACTCCAGAAATACACATACCACACTCTAAATTAAAAAAAAAAAATCTAACTTGAAAACCAACCTCAGATCCATATCTATGTTATAAAAATTGTTTAGCTATTTAAAAAAATAACCTCATTCATGAAATATATTGAATCACATGGCACTACATTTTAAATACTTCAATCAGACTGTGTGTGATTGGAAAATTAAGTCTTAATGTAGGAAATTAAAACACATTATTGCATTTCCTACTGTTTTTATAACTACCAGATGAGAATTAATTCAACTAAACAAATATAACATTCAAAAGTAAGGCAAAAGTCACGATACTGTACACATCAGGTTTGTTCTGATGCAAAAATTTTCTGATCCCTTGCCATTTGCGATGACGTGGATGGAACTAGAGGGTATTATGCTTAGCGAAATAAGTCAATCGGAGAAAGACAACTATCATATGATCTCCCTGATATGAGGACGTGGAGATGCAATGGGGGGCGGGGGTTAGGGGATAGGAAAAGAATAAATGAAACAAGATGGGATGGGGAGGGACACAAACCATAAGAGACTCCTAATGTCACAAAACAAACTGAGGGGGGCCAGGGGAAGGAGGGTAGGGAGAGGGTAGTGGGGTCATGGACATTGGGGAGGGTATGTGCTATGGTGAGTGCTGTGAAATGTGCAAACCTGGCGATTCACAGACCTGTACCCCTGGGGCTAATAATGCATTATATGTTTATAAAACAAATTTAAAATTATTTAAAAATTTTTTTTCTGATCCGAATTATGTTTACTAATTGGGTTTCTCCTTCTTATCTATATATCACCATCTGCCTTCCATATCCTTCTGTTCTTCCTCTAAATGAGTGTCTCTTCTTATACAACCATGAGAAGGACATTCACCACTGCTATTTTCCAGTATCTACTAATTTATTCTCTTCCTTCTCCCTCCTCTGTCTTCCTCTCACCCCAACCCCAGCCCCTGGGACCAGCAGCACCTATCTTCAAGATGGCTTAATCAAGGTGAGTCCTTGGCCGGGGGCACTTCAAGCAGAAAAAAAAAATAGAAAACCCAGCTGTCTCCAGGTTTGTCAGCCTTTACTAAGACTACCCCAGCTCTGGGTACTCTTTTCCTGCCTTGAACATAAGCAGGAAAACCAAACAATTTTCACACAGGCTTTTTGAGTCTAGAATCCTTCAAAATACAAAGACTTTATAAAACAGCTAAGGACAAATATCAAAGGCAAAAAAATGAACAGTTTTAAAGGCACACGCTTTTTAATTAAAATAAAATTTAGCCGCAGCTACTTGCGGTGGGCACAATATGGCACCCACACCTAGAACGCTGTGAT
This sequence comes from Taxidea taxus jeffersonii, assembly GCA_003697995.1. Taxonomy (NCBI): domain Eukaryota; kingdom Metazoa; phylum Chordata; class Mammalia; order Carnivora; family Mustelidae; genus Taxidea; species Taxidea taxus. Next base: position 8,059 of record RCUC01117907.1, read on the forward strand.
TTCTTGCCTCAGTCTCCTCTAAGAAACTTACTTTCCAGATGTCAGCCACTTGAGGAAGCTGTTTCTTTACCTGCCATTCTAACCTCCACTTCAACTCCCCAGTGCCCAAGAGGCAAGGCCATACAGCAGTTCAGGATTACATTAACTTCTTCACTTACAGAAGCATCTTTCCAACTCATCTTGTGCTCAGCATGCCAGCTACGGCCCTCTGCCTCATTCACCACACACCTACACACACATGCGTGTGTGAATTTGAGTTACCACTCAGAGGCTCTTTTTCCCAACTGAGAAAAGTCTAGCCCTTGCTTTATTTACAGAGCAGAAGAGACTGTACAGCTCTTGAGTGCTACCTGGAGATTCCCATATTACCCGGCCAAACACGGGCCCACTACCCCAGATTATTTTCTGATTTATCATCACCCTTTGTGTCCCATAAGGTTGTATAAAACTCTTTGAGGACAGGTTGACATCATCAAAACAATTCAAAAGTGCAGCAACGTCAATCTTTGTCTTCCAAAATGAAGATAGTTGCTGTATTCTCATGGTATGGCTGAAAATGGAGTCTGCCAAATAGAACCAAGTCAACCAGCCAGACCGAAAGTGAGATGTCAGCCCAACCTCATCCCACCAGCCTGACCTTATGCCACTATACCTCAACAGTAGTGACTGAAACAGATCAAACTGATATTTTGTCCCTCAAGTCACAAAAGGAGCAAGAACAGAGTCCCCATGAAAACAAATGGAAAAAATAAAATAAATCTGAGATAATATTCCTTTCTACCATGCCCCCCACTTCCATTTCTCTTAATGGACAGGTATAAATGGGAACTTAGTTTCGTGGGAGGAAGGGTTAAAATCATGAGCTCTGAAATGAGCCAGCTTGAGTCAAATGCTAAACTCTACTACTTAATGTCTTCTGTGAGCTCAGGAGATTGATTCAAACTTTTTGTGCCTCTATTTTCCCATTTGTAAAATAGTGATAATGAAGAGCTCCTCCCTCATGGGATGAGGAATTGTGATTACATGAGATAATTCATGTGGAGACCATAGAACAAAGCCCTAGTCATACAGGAAAAACTCAGCAACTGTTAGTAGTTGTTGTTATCTGGTGAGGAGTAAATCAGACAGGAAGAAGTTTTTTTCTAAAATTTTCTATATTTGATTATTACTTGATAGTCATTGTCCTTCATCTGCTTAAGAATAACATGGTAATTATATCCACACTGTGTTTTTACTAGATGTTGAAACTGAAGGAGCTTTAAAGAGAAGGTTTTCTCAGAAATCCTGAAACATTTTGAGCTGCACAGAGCCGCCCTCTTTCCATGTCTCTAGAGTCTTTCACTTGATGGAACTGTCGTAGTTAATGGTAAACAGGACAAGAGACCCTGGAGCTACAGCTCCGGAAATGGAAGTCAGTTCTTTCATGACTGATGAACATTAACAGCCGACGAGACTCAAATAGAAATCAGCCCAAGTTCATACTAAATGTCAAGTAAATACTAGAATAATAAAGAAGCAATATTTCTACCTGACCAAAGATCCAGAGAGGAGCACCACAGACATCAGTCACACAAATGCTGCAGTCTGCAGACGAGGAGATAATCAGTAAGTGGCCCCCCATCTTACACATCTCTAAGGAACTTATCTGGTCTTCATGAGGTCGGAATGATCGTATCAGAGCTGGGGCCTGGGTGATTTTGCTCTTGCTGGAATTAAGACAGTATTCCTGAATGAAAAGAAATTCCAGAATTCTAAAAAGTCCAAGTATTAAATTATTGCAGTAATATAACACTTTTTCTTAAAATGTCTGATATGGAAATGAAAAAAAGTACATTTGGGAACAATTTTCTGTTCTCCAAGTGCAAAAGAATAGTTCATGATAACAGAGTTTAGAAAAATTGTACTAAGTGTCAAAAAAAAGGTTTCTAACTGATTTGCCTGAATCGAGAAGTGGAATGAAAGGAAGAGGGGAGGGGAAGAATGAAAAGCAGAAAGAGTTAACAGTCAAGTCAGTTATTTGAGAGAGATGAATTTTACCATTTGTAGAAAGTTGCATATTATAGAATTTTATGATATTATTGGAAAATCAAGCAGGTAATCATTGACACAAAAATCCCAAACTAACTCAGGATGATGATAATGTTGGATGAAGGGCCAATACTCTGTTTAAATTAGGTTTATAGTCTCATTTCAAATAAGGTATATCCTACCTGCCTTCTTAGCGCAGTAGGCCGTGTGTCAGTCTCATAATCAGATAAGGTATATCCTAATTACTTATGTTCAAACAATGTTTCAGTACCTTCCTGACAACTGCATTCCTAAATTGGGTGATTGACTTGACTACCCATTCATATACACACATATACATATACACATACACATGTATGCACGTATATGTATATGTGTATATGTATATATTTGTGTGTGTGTATATATATATATATATATATGATTCATTTATTTGAGAGGGAGCGAGAGCATGAGTGCAAGTGGAGAGAAGGGCAGAGGGAGAGGGAGAGAGAGAATCTCAAGCAGACTCCCCACTGAGCACAAAGCCTCATGACATGGGGCTGGATCTCACAACACATAAGATCATGGCATGAACTGAAACCAAGAGTTGGCTGCTCAGCTGACTAAGCCACGCAGGTGCCCCTGACTCGAGAAGATTTTCATACTGAGAAAATCTGTTTTTCCCCATAAATTATTTAAGAGATACCTCTGCCTGATACATGTTAATGTTTCCTTTACAGTACTCAGACTGATCATGTCTTCCCTTATCCAGGAGATAGATAAGACCAGATTCCTAGTTTCTGCAGCACAAGGCAATCAAAAATGATAAAGATATGAGAATACTGTCAATTTACTTCTATATCCCAGATTTTCAATTGTCCATCCAGATCTCCTGTGGTGAGGTATTGGTTTGACTTATCAGTAGACATAATAATGGATCCAACTCCACCATGAGCCAAAAATTCAGCCAAAAGTTGCTTCTTAAATGTGTCCCAGAATCTGACATGCCCAGATCCTCCACATGACACCAGGTTAGCTCCTCCTAACGTGTAAGACAATGTTTAATTAGGAAAATGTGACAACACAGACCATAAAATAATGTCTTCAGTGGCTTGCCATGCAGAAAGCATATGGCTACTGGAGAGGTAGGCGGCCCTGACAGCAATTCCCAGCACTTCGACTCTCTCCAATATAAAATGGAGATAGTGCCCTGATGACCTTACTGTTTTGAGTTGAGTATTAAATGAGATTGGAAATGCAAGATGTTCCATTACACTGAATTCCCTTTCCTTCATTATTTCAATATAATTGGTTTTTAAAGTTAGATAGAATTAATTTGTTCCTCCAAATAAATTTATTAAGTATTAATTTCAATATTGTGATAATATTCTAATTACATTAACCCGTCTTTCTTAATAACCTATATACACATATACCAAAGAAGTAGAACTCCTCCTGCGTGGAGTTGGCCTCATATATGTCGTTAGAGCAGCATAGATGTTAATTTCTCTACATAGCATCGTGCTTTTAAGATTCTATTTATGAGCTTGTTTTTAATTTTTCATCAAGAACTCATTGGGAGCCCTATGGAACACTTTTTTGGTTCATAGGCCTAGAACTCACCTTTTCATTTTCTATTTTTATATGCTTTGTAGAAGCAATCTACCTAAATTATTCTTCTGTGGCCAAGTTCCTATTACTATTTGATAAATCTATAGATGACTTTCAATTTACTTCACAAATGTACTGCCAATTAACAATCATATCTGTTTAAGGTAGAAATAATGACTTGTAGCTGCTTCAGTGGAAACAATTTGGGAATACTGATAACATTAAGAAGAATTAGTGTAGAGGAAATGAGAGCAATTTCAGGATAATAGTTCATTTTGTGAATAGAAGGGAGTTCTAGGAAATACAAAGTTTTAGAATCTAACCGTTTCAAAGTCTATTCTAAATACTCCACAAGGTTTCTTAAACTCTTAAGGGTATACCTTTATTGATTTTTAATGCTGAAAATTTTTATATAAAAATCATGCAGATCTTCTATCTGCAAACTGAATGTGGATAAGTAAATATGGAAAATGCGGTTTGGATATGTTTAGTTTTTTTCATACATATAACACCTACACGTCTAGATTGTCCATACTAAGAAAAAATACTTATAAAACATAATTTTTTAGATGAAAGGTAAAACAAAATGCACTATTCTCAAAAGCAGGTTTTTATTTAGGGAAAATGCAGGCAGCGTCAACACCGCGCTAACATAGCTATTGAAAACAAAGGGGAAATTAAGCAAATGGTTATTTCATCTATGTAATACCGAATGGCTATAGTAAGTGACCTGGTGGCACCAGTCTTAGCATACATCTCAGCAGAAGCACTAACCAGGACCCTGACTTACTCTGGAAAGTAAGCATAACTGGTAATGATACCCAAGCCATTACAAAAAAGAAAAGAAAGAAAGCCATTACAAGAAAGAAAAGAAAAGAAGAGAAGAGAGGGAGGAAGGTAAGAAAGGAGGGAGGGAGGAAGGAAAGAAGGAAGGATGGGGGGGAGAGAAGGGAGGAAATTAAGAAAAAAGCAAGCAGCTCTCTTGATCTAGGATCAGCAGTTATTTCAAATTTTGCCCCAATCTCCAAGTTTCTCATTATTTTCTTCTAGCCCATTTTGATACTGGGTTCCAGCATAGTCGGACTCTATCCTTCTGGCGCATATAGTCCTAAGCCTTGGCCCGTATATTTGGAGCCTGTTTCTTGCTGTGCCCTCTTTCCTACAAAACCTCTTTATGCAACAGCTGGCATACCAACTCTGATTGTCATCCAGAGAAAATAGTTTGCTATTTCTTCCACTCAGATCCTGAGCTGTGCAGCACTAATTCGCTGGAGGTTCAAGTCTGGCTCCTGCTCCTGGACCCTCCCTTCTGAATCCCGACCTCGATTGCTGTGGCCCCGGGGGCCTTCCATGACCCAGCATTGACTGTTAGCTACACGGGGTCAAGCTCTGCAAGACCTACAAAGGAACAGATTAAATGGTCTTCATTGCTCCCTTTCCCCACATTTTACAAATATATCAATCCACGGTCAGAATGGAAATGTATGTTATACCTGTCTCTGCAGTGGTTTTTCTTGCTTCAAGGAAGCAGAGCCCCACAACAGCATTATTGCCCTCGGCGTGGGTCTCCAAGGAGTGGGCTCCCAGGGCAGCCTGGCTGGTGCCTGGACAGGCGGAGTGGCTCCTCCCTGTGCTGAAAAGCTTTTGAGGCTCTGTACCTGTAATGGACACAAAGCTAGGTGTCTTAATGAGGAGAAACATCTGCTTCTCAATTGAATGCTTATGAAAAACAACAGGCCCGCCTCCATCGGTCTCTGATGACCCCATCAAGTCTCACATTAGGCTTCCAGGGAACATCCACCAGACCGTCCGCTATTCACGGCTTCAGTGCCAACTTGAAGGGTTGTTTGACTCCACTTTCATTTTGCATATTACATACGCACTGACTGTGTTTTCCCTTGATATGAATTAGTAGGGACTTCATTTTGTTGTCAGTGTTAATGTCTTATCCTGATCTGTTCAAGACAAACATGACTCTAACACCATGGCATTTTCAGCTCATTAATCAGTAATACTAATCTTGCAAATAATATAATGAACATGAGCTATAATGACTGTTTAAATATATTTAAATTATCAGTCTAGCAGAATATTATTTGCTAGTGAGTTACCCTGGAGAGGACCTTCCTAGGGGCACTTCAGTTATTTTGTGACATCATCTCCCGGCCACACTAATAAGAATTGGGGATATTCAGAATCTATGAATAGTCTGTACATAGCTATGAAAAAATCTACACAGGGAGGATCTGCAAAATCTCAAAACAAGATATCTCTAGCAATGCCTCTCTTGTCTTTTAGAAGTTTGATGTTATCCACTTTTCTTTCTTATCTACCTCTTTGGAGTTTTAACCGTAGCCACAATTGGGCTTGTTTTAAGAGCAAGATGTCACTCTCCTACAGGCCAATATAAAGGAAGAGGCAGAATTCTACCCTTTCCATGGAGGGCTCAAGTGAACCCTAATTGCTAACTCTTCATACAGATAGCAGGCCAGAGCTTTGTGCCTACAGATAAGTAAGCCCAAATCACTAAGGGCTTACTCTTAACAAATTACTCCCTCCACTTTCATTTAAAAAAAAAAAAAAAACTGTTTGGAACGACCTATCCTTTCCTATGGTCCGATCCAGCTCTGTGAGTTTATCCGATTGAGACAACAGAACCTCAGTGGGCCATGAAGAATGACATATTCATTACCTAAATAAATAATCCTAAGGAAAAATCTTCAGTATCTAAGGAAACTGAAATAAAATGCAAAAGGCAATTGTCAAGACATTTTGCTTAAGTATAAAATATTCATGTGCTCGGCTAAACTCCCATAAAATACAATATACTCCTATCTCGTGCTCCTCACAGGTTTCTAAAGCAAGAAATAATTTAAGATTTCCAGGTGGCATAATATTTAATACAAGCTCTAGACTAAGCCTGAGCAGCCAGCCTATCAAGTGAACATGAGCTCCTATCTTCCTACCAAGGGGTACCAAGATTCACTCAAAGGCAGTTTGGTTAGGTTTATTGGCAAAAACTAAACTGGATGGAAATGAGAGGCCTGCTCCCTGCTGTCAGTAATTCAGAAAAGCTGATGTGGCATAAAGACAAGCAACAGCACGCCACGGAGAATTTGCTAAGCCAAGTAAATCTCAAGGTTCTTTTTAGTCTCTTTGACAAGACAACGGTCTCACTAATCCCTGGCACTTATAGCTAATCATCTATAATTTAGGTGTGAGCTGCACCAGGCACATGAATAAACAATGAAGCCTACTGTGGTTTGACTCAGTTTTATTTTCAAACCTGCACTCACCCGATTTTGATTCTAGCAGCCGCTGATAATCAGGGTGAAGGACGCAGTGAGCGTTTTCTGTGTTGCTGTTCCACAGAATGATTTCTCCATCATAACTCCCTATATGAGCCATGAAGGAGAATATAAATTGCCAGAAAGTTGGGAAACATGAGCAATAGCAATGGGAGAAGAAGTCACTATTTGTGAACACCTTACACACAATCTGGCGCATAGTAGGTATATTTGGAATTAGTATTTTTGGAAACATGAATAATACCGACTATAATAATAATAATACCATAGTATTTTTGGAAACATGAATAATACCGACTAGTATTTTATTAAACTTTACAACTTACAATCCTCATCGTATACCTGTGTATTCAATGTACTGGAAATTACTGCCATATCTTTTTATTTTATAGTAATAAGGCATTCAGAATAAGGGCTTTGGAATTAACAACTTGAGTTTGATTCTCAGCTCTGCCACCTGCTGGCTGTGTAAACGTGGTTAAGTTATTTAACTACCTAAGGCCACGATTTCATCTATAAAACTGGATTAAAATTGAATTTATTTCATAACGTTGTTGTGAATGAAAAGCACTTAGAATAGTGCCTAGCGTATTATAAGAACTAAAAAAAGTTCATAATAATTATACTTTTTTTTTTTCTTAAAGATTTTATTTATTAGTTAGAGAGAGAGAGAGAGAGAGCACAGGCAGACAGAGAGGCAGGCAGAGGCAGAGGGAGAAGCAGGCTCCCCGCCGAGCAAGGAGCCCGATGTGGGACTCGATCCCAGGACGCTGGGATCATGACCTGAGCCGAAGGCAGCCGCTTAACCAACTGAGCCACCCAGGCGTCCCTAATTATACTTTTTTTTATTATTGAGGGCCAACAAATCAAATCCTTCTTGGTTTCTGTTTGCCACATCTATTCATGTGTGTGTGTGTGTGTGTGTTCTTTTCATTCCCTCCCTCCTATATTCTTTATTGAATAATGCTTTCTCTGATTCTAAAATTTTCCCTTTAGAAAGTCCTTCCCCACTGCTCATCACAGAGAACACAAACAAGCCCAAATAGTGAGACAAGTCTGACCAAGCCTGTCCTGGGGAGGAGCGAGGCACGCCCCCAGACTGCTGTTCTCCGCAGCAAGGCAAGGAGAGCTGGAGAGAAAGAAGAGACAAATACATAAGAAATTCCGTATTGTTCTGGCAAGAGCAACCTGTGTAACTCAAAAATTGGCCCAGGATGATGGATTTGCATGGATTAACTGTACAAGAGAGTAGCCATCTGCTCCTGTGATTTTGAAATGCTTAAGTTATGAAGTGCCTGGCCAAACATTTTCACATAGGACGGGTGAGATGAGAGTCAATGAAGACATCATCTATCCACCGGTTACAAAGGTAAATTCTGACCCTTTTGGAATAATAAAGATGCAGCCTTATAGCCTGTCTCCATCACATTTCGGTACGTGCTGCCACCTGCAGGGCTGGGCTTTCTGCAGCTATAAAGCGAATTCAACTGCAGAGCTGGCCCTACTGGCAGGTGATCGGGTAATTCCTGAAGACAGTGGAAATGAAAGTGTACACAGAGCTGTAAACCACATATTGTAACACTTCACAGATATCCTGGCTCTTTTCCTGTGAGTTTTCATTCCTCTTAATTGATGACATTTGGGGTTCTATTAAAAAAACAACTTAGGTTGTCAAAATATGGACTCCCTAATTTCATGGTGCAATCTATCTTTATAAATTGTTTTCTTTGGCCAGAAATGATACAATGATTTCTGATCCTCTTTCATATGCACATCAAAGCATGCCCATGCATCTTTTTAAGGGCTTGGATTTGTAGGCATTTGGTGAGGCCTGTCTTTAACCAAAATTACTTGGACTAAATTGTGCCAAAGTTAGCACGTTCCCATTATGAAACATCTGAGTGCCACAGAAGTATGATTTGTTCCCATCATTCCTAATGCTGTTTCTGGGAAAAGGAAAATAAAAACAAAAGCTAACATTTACTGATAAGCTTACTGTGTGCCAAGCACTGTATTAAGCCCTTACACAGAAACCCTTAAGCTTACTCAATCTTCACTCTAAACCAAGATATTGATATATTCTTATCAGCCAGAGAAAGCCATGGTGTACAGTTTAAAGAACTTGTTCGATATGATGCACTGGATAGTGGTGGCACCAAGATCTGAAGCCAGGCAGCCTCACTGTAGAGCTGACAGTCTTCACCACTAACATGCTACCCTGGAAGTAAGGACCAAGAGGAGCTCTCAGTGCAAAGGCTGAGTCTTCAAGAGATTTATTCATTTTGCAGTTCAGAGAAGGATTTCTAAAAGTGACTGAGCCATGGGGCGCCTGGGTGGCTCAGTGGGTTAAAGCCTCTGCCTTCGGCTCAGGTCATAATCTCAGTGTCCTGGGACTGAGCCCCGCATCAGGCTCTCTGCTGAGCAGAGAGCCTGCTTCCTTCTCTCTGTCTGCCTGCCTCTCTGCCTACTTGTGATCTCTGTCTGTCAAA
>RCUC01117909.1:0-12921 GCA_003697995.1 Taxidea taxus jeffersonii
GGATCCGAAAGCGCTTCCTGCTGCGGCGGCTCCTGGAGATGGTGAGGATGGGGGCTGGCTGCGGTGCCGGGGGTGGGGGTGCCGGGGTGCCTGGGGCTGGAGGGGCTCAGCCTGCTCCTCTCTGCTTCCTCCCTCAGCTGTTTCTGACTCAGCTCCAGGTGGGGCTGATCCAGCAGGTACCCGGGCAGCGGTGGGCTGGGGGGCGGGGAGCGGGCCCGGGCAGCCCGGGCGCTGATGCTGTACCCTTCTCTGCAGTGGATGGTCCCCACCATCCAGAACTCCATGAAGCCTTTCAAGGTGAGCGGTCGGGTGCCGCCCGGGCTGGGGTGGAGGGCAGGTGGGGTGCAGCTCAGGGAGCCCGCCGAGCTCTGTCTCCGCAGGATATGGATTACTCCCGCATCATCGAGCGCCTCCTGAAGCTGGCGGTGAGCAGCCTGGGGGGGCGGGGGCGGCGGGAGCCGGTGGGGGCGGCGTCTCACGACCTGGCACTGCCTCCCCTGCAGGTCCCCAATCACCTCATCTGGCTTATCTTCTTCTACTGGTTCTTTCACTCGTGCATGAACGCCGTGGCTGAGCTCATGCAGTTCGGAGACCGGGAGTTCTACCGGGACTGGTGGTGGGTGGCCTCGGGTGTGCGGCTGGGGCTGGGCGGCGTCCGGCGTCCCGCTCACCCGCTGCTCTCCACCCCCAGGAACTCGGAGTCCGTCACCTACTTCTGGCAGAACTGGAACATCCCAGTGCACAAGTGGTGCCTCAGGTGGGCGCGGGCGAGGGGCGGGGGGGGCGGTTGCAGGCAGCTGTGTGCGCCGGCCCGGCCCCGGCCCCGGCCCCCGGCGCATGGTCCCCTGCCTTTGCAGACACTTCTACAAGCCCATGCTTCGCCGGGGCAGCAGCAAGTGGCTGGCCAGGACTGGGGTGTTCTTTGCCTCGGCCTTCTTCCACGAGGTGAGTGCCCTGCAGGCACGACCAGCCCCGTTCCTCGTGCCCCCCCACCGCAGTCCGTCCTGTCCCCGTTCCCCAGGCGCATGAGGCCCCCGTCACTCCGGTCAGCCCCGTCCCTGGCCCCCCGGGTGCGTGTGGCCGTGGCGGTGGCTGACGCCCGTCGCCCCCATTGCAGTACCTGGTGAGCGTCCCTCTGCACATGTTCCGCCTCTGGGCCTTCACAGGCATGATGGCGCAGGTGAGCGTGCCCCGTGCCCCCCCCGCCCCCGGGCCCCACCTTGGGTCCTGCGCGGCGGCCGGCTGACCTGGGCCCGCGTCTCCAGATCCCCCTGGCCTGGCTGGTGAGCCGCTTCTTCCAGGGCAACTACGGCAACGCGGCCGTGTGGCTGACGCTCATCATCGGGCAGCCGGTGGCCGTGCTCATGTACGTCCATGACTACTACGTGCTCCACTACGAGGCCCCCGTGGCGGGGGCCTGAGCTGCTCCACGGCCGGGCCTGTGGCCTCCTCCTCCCGCCTCACCTCACTGCCCATGGCCGGAGCCCGCCCCCCACCTGTGTGCCGGGGAGGGCGCCTGGCCGTCCGGAGGGCTTCTCTGCCCCTATGGGGCTCCTTCCTGCCCTACTCAGGGATGGCAGGCCAGGCCCAGGCCAGTGTCCCAGGAACCTGGGCTGACCCTGCGCAGAGGCCGAAGGAGATCAATAAAGTGCTGTCCGGAGTGGCCGGCCTCAGCCTGCTGGGGTCCTGGGGTGCTAGTGGCGCTCGGGAGGGGCTCCGAGTCCCACCGGCCTTCCGTGCCCGTGTCCTCAGGGGGCGCTGTGTCCTGGCTGGGGGGGGCGGGGAGCAAGGCCACAGTGCCCGTGAGGCGACTCCTTCTGTGCCACAAGCGGCAACCCCCACTGCCCAGCAAGGCGGGGCTGAGGTCACGTGTCCTGCCCTGTCCCTGCCCTGGTTAACCTTGCCTGTGTGCCCGTGTCCGGGGGGGGGGCAGCTCAGAGCTCCCCGGTCTCTGTTCTTACGCTGTGATGCTCACGGTGGCGGAGTCCCTGGACCCTTGGGGGAGGCAGGTGGCCTGGCCTGACCCATAGCCTGGGTCTTCCTCCTGAGCACATCCATGCAAAGGCTGGAACACCAGCTCTCTGCCCCTGCCTAGCACCCAGGAGGGACTCTCAGCTGCTCTGTTTGAGCTCTGCCCGCCCGGCCCGGTTTTCCTCGCACTCGGCCGGGCGTGGCCCTCAGGAAGCCCAGCTCCCAGACTATTACCTGCGAGGCCCGACGGGGGGACAGCCCGGAGCCCTTTTTCCCACCTGACCTAGATAGGCTCCACCAAAGACCCCGAGGCCATGTCTGGCTCCATGGGCCCCAGTCACAGGCATCTGACAAGGCAGGTGAGGGGGTGCCTGGGCGGTGGCCTCAAGGGCCCTGCTGCCCCCAACCCACCCAGAATCTGCCCAACCCCACGTCCCCACCTCCTCCGGTTGTGATGGGAGTCGGGGGTAGAGGGGCTCCCTGGGCCCTGCTGGGGATGGTGAATAGTGGGTGGACGCCTGGGGGCATGGAGCATCAGGTAGGCCACTCTGGTCTGCCCCTCCCCACTCCTCCTCTGCTCCCAAACCAGCCAGTGCCTTGAGAATGCGTGATGAGCAGGGTTGCAAGGCCAGGAGGAGGCTCTAGCACCCATGCTCCGCTGGTCCCCTCGTGGGGAGGTCTTGGGAAGGGCATTCCTATGGGTCCATCCCACTGTCCCCTTCCAGGTCCTCGAATAAAGAATTGTGAGCACACACACTGGTCCTGTGGAGTCAGGTGCACACAGCTAGGCTCTGGCCATTGACCTTCCCTCTGAGGGGGCCACCACGGCCCAGACCTCCAGCCCCTTCCCGGACCCATGTCCCCAGGGCCCACCCTGGGGGGTGGCGGGAGGAAAAAGACACGGGAGGCCACAGCGTAGAGTCTGTCGTTTATAGGTCTCTGCCAGTCTCGTCCGTCCGTCCGTCCGTGTGTATCTCTACTGAAGGGGTGAGGGGACTCATGTAAAAATCCCAAATCCAATCCTGACTGAGCACGCGCAGTGCTGGTCAGTCCCCGTGTGGCTGTGAGCCTCAAGCAAGCCGTGGCACAGGGCTGGGGCCCTCACTGCTGACCGGGGTCCACGCCTAGCCCCTTGGCCAGCCTTTCTCCTGGGGCCTCTAGGAGACGGTGGGGTCCTTGGCTTTGGGGGGTTCGGAGCCCGTCAGCAGGGAGATGGTGGGGTCATCTGTGTAGTCGTCCCCCTCCGAGAAGTAGGAACCCTCCCCCAGCTCGAAGAGCACGGGCAGGTCGCTGCTCCCCATATCCACGGAGCCCGGGTCCACCAGGAACAGGGGTTGCGCCGTGTAGTGCACCAGCTGCTTCCCTGGGGGCGGGGCGGGGTCAGGGCACAGGCCAGAGGGGACGCCGGCGGCAGGGCAGGGGTTGGGGCTCCGCTCACCTGAGTCGGGGCTGCTATTCTCCGCCTCAAGAGGCCTGGGCGGCTCCTGGGGAGAGAGGAGCTCCTGGATCTGCTGGGATGGCGGGGTGGGGGGGGCCAGAGTGAGGGCTCCCTGTCGCCGCTCCCCCGAACCCCCACGCCCCCGCTGTCCCCACCCCGCCCACGCACGCTGGCCAGGCTGCTGTCAAGGTCAGGCAGGCTCATGTCGGGCACCGTCACCGAGGGGCTGAAGAGCTGCAGGGAAGGGAGGGCGGTCAGGCTGTGCAGGGGGGCTGGGGGCGCGGGGGGGGGGGGGGGCGGGGCGGCGCTCACGTCCAGCAGCGCGCTCGTGTCCACGCTGAAGCCGTGGCTCGTCAGCATGGTCTGCAGGCTGTCCAGGTTGGAGTCCATGGCGTCCAAGTGCTCACTGAGCTCGGTCCTGGCCAGAGCGGGCGGGCGGGTCAAGCGTAGCTCCAGGCACCCCCAGCCAGATGCCTTCCGGCCGGTGCCCACACACACCAGCCTGGGGCGGGGGCGGCCCTCAGCTGCATCCCCCAACCCAGGCCCCCGCCACGCCCCCCGGTGTGGGCCCAGGGCACGCGTGTGGGAGGGTAGCCGGGGCCACGCCGGCTGGTCCGGTCACTGTGGGGCCAGCACTGGGGGCTGGGCCAGGATGGCAGGAGGGCCCAGGAGGGGCTCAGTGCTCAGGAAGGCTGGGGGCAGTTTTTCAGGCTTGACAGGGTCTTGCCTTTACATGGGAAGGCCGCAGGGATGGGGAGAGGGAACTGTGGGCAGGCTGTGGAGGGCTGGTCTCTGCCCTGGTGCGTGCTGGGAAGGAGGCGTGGGTCTGGAGGCGGTGGCCAAGAAGGTCCTGGGCCACCTGGTGGACCTGTGCTACAGGACGGGTGGCCTGGCCGGTCCTGGGAGGTGTCCACGGGGCCCAGCCCCGCCCTGAGAGGAAGTGGGTCAGCACAGCAGCCGGGACTCTGGCCGCATGGGTGGCAGCTGCCAGGCTAGGAGGCCCAGTTCTGTCAGTCAGTGACCTGGGGCACTGGCTGGGGCCCCAGAGCCTGGGGTGGGCGGGGGGCTGCTCCCTGCTGCAGAAGGCCCAGGACACCTGTTCACCAGGCAGGGCCCAGGGCTCATGGCCAGGCCAGGGTCTGGTCCGAGGCCGGGGAGGGGCCTGAGCTCTGGCGGAGCCCTCCTCCCTCCCCAGTGGGGACGGCGCTAACCCTGGCTGGACTCGGCCATGCAGAGAGGAGGGGCAGGGGAAGAGGCGGGCGACCCCAGACATCTGTGGAGCGCGAGCCAAACTGCAAGATACAAAGACAAGAGCCCCCCGATTGCAGGTGGGGGCCAGTGGACTCCGTGCCCCCCGCCCTTGCTCGCCTGGCCTCTGGGGCGAGCCCTCTGCTGGCCAGCAGGACGGGGCAGTGGCCTGTTGCAGAAAGGGGTGACGGCAGCAGCCAGAGCAGCTCAGAGAGCAGGTGGGACAAGCCTGCGAGGCCACACACCCTTGGCTCCTGAGGCAATGGGGACGTGGGACAAGCAAGCTCTGCGCTCAGGGCCAGATCTGCAGGCGCCTCCCCCAGCGACCCCGTGCCCTCAGCCTGATGACCTCCCTGTACCAGCCCCTCCAGGACAGCCCTGGCTGGAGGCCGGCTGCGCTTCCAGAGGCCGCAGCGGTGGCACTCACTTGTCCAGGCAGGCTACGCTGAGGCACTTCTCAGGGGCCGAGGCAGGCGGGGGCGAGGGTGAGGGGTGGCGGGCCCCCGCATCCGTGAGGGGTGTGGCTGGGGCGGTGGGGACAGGCTCACTTTCCCGCAGGATGGAGTCAATGAGGGCGGTTGGGGACAGGGGTATCTCCACGACAGAGGATGGGCGTCCGGGACTGGCCGCCTCCACCCGGGGGCTCCGAGGAGGGCTGGGGGGCTCCTCCTTGACGCGCACCAGGGGGCTTCCGCAGAGCGGCCTGCAGACGGGGAGCACACGCATCAGCAGCGGCTCTGTGGGCGTCCCCGCTCCCCCGACCGCTGGGAGGATGACGCGGCCCCCACCTCTCGTCGACGCTTCCGCCCGGGGAGGCCAAGGGACTGCTGGGGGCCAGCTCGGTGATGTCGGAGATGATGGGTCCGGAGCTGGCGACGGCATCTGGGGAGTAGAGGCTGGAGCTGCTGTAGGCCGGGGAGGGAGCCTGCCATCGAAGGGAGGCGGCCTATATGGCAGGAGCCGCAGCAGCGCCCACCCCCGCCCGGGCCAGCCCCGCGGCACAGCGCGCTCACCGAGTAGGGGCCCGGGCCGTGGACGTGCTGCAGGGAGTACTGCCGGCCGTACTTGGGCCCGGAATGTGCCGAGCTGCCGTCATTCAGCATCAGGGGGCTGCAGGGTGGGGTGGGGCCGGGGGAGAGCTGGGGTCAGGGGCCTCCCTGGGGCCTCGGCGACCCACGACTCAGCCAAGAGGAGACAGGGAGGCCCAGGGCCCGGTGCTGAGGAACAGGCACCCCCCTCCGCCTCACATTTTCCTCTTCACCCCCAGGATCCGGTTCGACTGCACCAGTGAGATGAGGAACTGGATGAGCTGTGCGGGCAGAAAGGCACAGTCAGCCTGGCCGGGGACGGTCCCAGCAGGCGCCTCCCCCCCCCCCCACCCCCCGGCCCGCCGCGCACCTTGTTGACGACCTTCTGCTGCTGGGCGTGCTTCTGCCGCAGGCTGGCCACCTCTCGCCACAGGGCCTCATTCTCGCTGGAACACACGGGGGCGGTCAGCTACCCCCGCGCCCCCTCCCCCGCTCCGGGCAGGTGTAGGGTCTGGGGTGCGGTTCCCGCAGGTGCCTGGGAGCCTGGCAGTAACAGGGCACCGTGGCCCCTGTGCTCAGCTACGCCGCTGGGGAGGACATACAGACGCTCCGGGCGGGGGTCAGGTGGAGGGGGCTCCTAAGGAAAGGGCTGGGGGGCTCAGGCAGAACACAGGATCGGACCCCCTTGCCCTCCCAACCATCTCTGCCCCAACTGAACCTGAGGAGAGGAGGGAAGGCCAGGGGTGCAGGGCAGCCCAGCTTTCAGGCTGGAGAGCGTCCTATGGGGGTCATCCTGTGCCTTTGCGGGGCTCGGGGTTCCTCCCCAGGCCTGGAAATGGCTCAAAGGTGACTTCAAGGAGCAGAAAGGGCCAACTGGGCAAACAGGGCTGTGAGCAGGCTATGGCCCACCCTTCTACTGAGCCAGCCCCCCAAGCATCTCCTGGACACGGAACTGACCCCCTTGGCCTCACCTTGAGAGGCACCTGTGTCCCAGGAGGCCAAGTTCACCTGGCCCCCTTCTGCACATGTCATAGCCAGTGGCTTCTGCTGGACCCCAATGTGAGCACAGTCAGAGCTCAGGAGCCTCTTCTGTGATACTGGAGTCCTGAGGCCCTGCCCCCTGAGAGGGTCTGAGGCCACACACAGCTGAGCTGAGGACAGGCACCCTAGGCTATGGTTCCAGAGGTCCCCAGGGCCCCCAGGTGCATAGGAAAAGGCTCAAGCCAGCCTTCTTGGGGTCTTGGCTAAGGACATGAGCACAGCACTGGTTACGTGGTGGCCAAACATGCGCTGGGGTGGGGACCAGCGGTAGAGCCAACACCATGAGAGCCGGGAAGAACCTCCCCCACCCCAGCCTACGGGGTGCCCAGGCGGGATGCAGCGGGAGGAGCCCAGCTCTGTCTGCCTCTGCCTGTTGGGGCAGGAAGCCGGTCAGACCCTGTCTCCCAGGGAGTGAGCACAAGTCCAAACCTAATTCTGCATCCAGAGAGCAGAAGGCCTGGCCGCGCGCCTGTGTCACAAGCTGTGGGAGGCAGGGCTGGTGGGAAGAGGCCAGCTCCCAGACCTGCCCCTCTCCTGCCTGCTCCTTCCCCAGGCCGGCTCCGCTGGGGCCCCTCGTCCGGCCACCTCCCCGCCCGTGTGCCGCGGCACAGAACCTACTGCTTCATGGCCAGGAGTTTGGAGTCCATGCTCTCCTGCTTCCCCTTCATGAGCTGCACGTCCGTGAGCAGCTTGGTGACGCTGTCCTGGCGAATCTTTATGTCCTCATTCTTCAGCGTGGATACCTGGGTTTCCAAGGGGAACAGTCACTGGGAGGACCCCCACCCCACTGCCCCCCAGACTGTGCCGAGGCCAAGGGGCTGGCAGTCTGGAGAGGGACCTTTGGTGGCCGATGGGGGAACGGGCAAGGGGGGCCCAAGATGCACAAGCAGGGAAGGGAGGGCCCGTCAGGAAAAGGGCTTGGTGAAGCCTGACCAGACACCAACAGGCGGCCACCGAGCTGTCGTGGGCAGCGGACAGGCCCGCAGGACCGCGAGGGGACGCATCCCCGTCCCCCGGAGGAAGGTCTGTGGAGGCCGAGAGAGGGCGGCGGGCTACTCACACTGGTCACTTTCCTCTTGATGTTCTCCAGGAGCTGCTCCTGGCCACGTAGGAAGCACGGGTGCTGGAACTCAGTGTCGTCCCTCTCCGGCTTGACCAGGCCGCCCTGCTCGATGTGGACCACCTTCCGGAAGCCGTCTGCGCGTGACGGGGCGGGGGCCACTCTGCCTCAGGGCTGGGGACCAGACCCCCAACGACAGCCCGGCCCCCGCCCTGCTGAGGGTCATCGGGAGCGTCCCAGAGGAGGGCTCTGCCCGGCGCAGCTCTGGTCCCAGCACTGCCTGCAGCCACCGGGTGGTCCGGGTCTAAGGGAGACCCCACACCCCCAGGCGACACACCCTCCCCACCTCGTGGCTTCACTCTTCCCTGAGGACTCTGGGTTCAGGCCGCTCAGAGCCGTGGTGCAGGCGGCCCCCCTTCCCCGGCCGTGTGCCGGGGGTGCGGGTACTCACACATGTTGAGCTGGCGCACGAAGCTGGCCATGTTGTTGTGCTTGAAGTACTTGGGCAGCACCTCCTTGGCGAACTGGCCCTGGTCGAACACGTGGAAGCTGCTCCCGCTCTGCTGGGAGACATGCCGCCGGGTCACGCGGGAGGCTCGCTCCCGACGGCTGGACGGGCCTGGTCCCTCTGCCCCGCGCGGCCAGAGCATGGAGGGACCCCATCACTAGCCCTGCCCCAGGCCTCCAGAGGTTCCCCAAACACAGAGCATTCCACACCCAGTCTCTAGGGAGCTTGTTTTCGCTTTCATCAGCAAACTTCCCCACGAGCAGCTCAGACCCCAGAGTGAGGCAGCCAAGAGAAGGCGAGCCTGACCTGAGTCACTCTGGAGGGACACAAAGAGTTGTGTTCAGAACCGCGAGTCCATTCCCCTATGGGCGTCAGACCCCGGCAGAGTCGCTACACTTCTCTCGCTCCAACCCCTTTCAGACCTAAACCCAGGAGCTACCAGGAGGTTCGGGGCCCTGGAGCAGCGACAGAGTGGTGAGGGGCGCCCGGCCGGGCAGGGGGTATGAGCCCATGAGAGACCCTGGGCACAGCTTCCCCGACAGAGAGGGTGCCAAGGGAGTGCCCGAAAGCAGAGAGGACCCCTGGGTGCCCAATGAGAGCAGGAGGCTGTCCAGTCCACTAGTGTGGGCACACGAAAAGCAGCTCAGATGTAAGCACGTGAGGGGAGGAGAAAAACTGGCCAAAATGTCAGAGTGCACTTTTCCAGAACTCTGAAAATCAGTCAAAGGGTTCTGGCAACATGAGGCAGCATTTATTCAAGAACGGTGGTTCACTCGCAGGAGGATCCGAGAGGCTGCCCTACTCCTACTTTCCCTCCTGCAGCCGGGAAATCCAGCAGCTGAGATCCCAGAACCCCAGCACCCTGGCAGCCACTGTTGGGGGGGTATTGCTGGGGCTCCTTCAAGGCCCCACTCCCAGAGAATTCTGACTTTACTGATCTGACAGTTACCTGGGCCATTCCACTTGCAAAGCTGTCTTTGCTTGATCTGACCCAAAACCCTCCCAGGATAAAAAGCCTTTTCCCTAGGGAGGCTTGTTGATAATACCAAGAGAGTATTTTAAAACTTTGTGGCTGTCTAAGCCAGAGGATAACAGTTAAGGCAAAAAAGAAGCTAACCAGAAAGCATAAAAGAAAGAGCTGGAGAATGAGATACTTTTGAAAAGCCCCCAAATACTCCTGGGAACCCAGAAGTCACATGCATGTGCAGGGCGGTGCGGAGAACCAGGGTAAGACCTAAAAATGCCCTAAGCTTGCGCCCCAGGCTGAGCTCAAGGCTCCCCATCAGCAGGCGTACCCCAATACATATACAGAGCCCCCCAAAGAATGGGGGCAGTTATGGGTTCCAGGCATTAAAGAAAATTTCTACCCCCTTCCCTCCGACGCTAACCAAGCGAAGACTTCAGTGGTCACACACAACGCAGACCGTGCACTGCCCGGAATTAGTTCAGAAAACTCACGAGAGAAATGACTACCAACAGCTACAAGTAACAGTAAGAGCCCTGGGGAGGGAAGCCCATGCTCAGAGCCGAACACACACCATGTTATGTGAACCGAAAGTCCCGTTTCCAACAAAAAAGAACCCTCAAAGAAACGAGGCCCGGCCTACACACTGGGAAAAAAGCAACCATCTGAAACCATCCCTGAGGAAGCTTAGAAGTTAGTACACAAAGACTTACAATCAGCATTTCAGACATGTTCAAAGGCTAAAGTGAAACTGTGTCTAAAGAGATAAAGGAAAGCATGAGAATATCTTGTCGAACAAAGAACATCAATAGAAATAAAAATCATAAACATAAAGCAAATCAGCAATTTCTGACTGAGAAAGCAAAATAACTCAGGCCTAAAGCTTACTAGAGGGGCTTGAGAGCAGATCTGAGCACAGACAAGAAGGAGTCAGCACACATGAGGACAGGCCCCCTGAGACCATCCAATCAAAGAGAAAGAGAAGACAGTGAAGAAAAACGGACACTCTCAGAGACTGGGGGGTATTAGCAAACACCAGCCCATGCATCATGGGGTCCCAGCAGGAGAGGAGAGGACAGAAGGAACAAGGGCTGAAAACTTCTTAAATTTGATGAAAACCATCCAGAAACTAGCTAAAGAAACCCCAAGCAGGGTGAACTCAGAGAGAGCTACGTCCAGAAGCCTCGTCATCAAACTGCAGGACAGAAAGACCCAGAGAGGCCTCTGGAAGCCACAAGGGAGAACAGACTTCATACACAAGGGAGCCTTGAGAAGATTAATAGCTGATTTCTCATCAAAAGCCACGGAGGCCAGAGGCAGTGGGATGACAGTTAAAGGGGCTGAAAGAAAAAAACCTGTGAATCAAGAATTTTATATCCAGCAAAACCACCCTTTGAAAAGGAAGGAAAAATTTCTCCTTCTGGGATGTCAAGTGTGAGGAGATCTACTGAACCACTCCCAAGTGAAAGGTTACTTAAATCTTTTTTTTTTAATTTGTTTGACACAGAGAGAGAGAGAGAGATCATGAGCAGGCAGAGAGGCAGGCAGAGAGAGGGGGGAAGCAGGCTCCCCGCCGAGCAGAGAGCCCGATGCAGGGCTCGATCCCAGGACCCTGAGACCATGACCTGGGCCGAGGGCAGAGGCTTTAACCCACTGAGCCACGCAGGTGCCCCTAAATCTTTTAAAGTCTCTGGAAATTGTCCTAAAAGCGTACAGCAAAGAAAACATTTATTCCAGAAACCCTACTAAAACTATGTAGGAACAGCGAGCTTGTAACACCTGAGCCGCAAGCTGCTCCCCCCCCCCGCCACCCCGACTCCAGTTCACCTTGACTGACGAGACACCCTGGGAGGGCACGGCTGGGAAGCTGGCGGTCCCTCTGCCCCGTTTCCAGTCAAGGTTTACTGTATTTCACTGAGAGGAGAAGGCCACCAGCATTTCTCATCCTATCTAGGTAAAGAGGCTAAATTCCTGGTGATTGCAACCAAGAGTTTGGGGTGGGGTCTTCTCCATTTTGCCCCCATCCACATAATACAGGCTGTACCCCAGGCATGGCAGGTTGAGCGTATGGAACCCCTGACAGCCCTACCTCCAGCCAGCATGCAGGGCACAGCATCCAGGCTGGGGGAGGCCGCTGCCCCGCCCAGTGCCCGGGGCACTGGCTCAGAGGGCCTCAGGAGAGAGGCGGTCCAAAGGGAAGAGAGCTCGGAAGGTTTCCCCTAAACAAAGTGTAGAAAGCTCAAGCCTAAGGCTGCTCTTGAGAACAGCACAGCTCTAAGTCACAAGCTCGAGGGGCGCCAGGGTGAGCATCTGTCTGACTCTTGATTTCAGCTCAGATCGCGATTGTAGGGTTGTAGGATCCAGCCCCATGTCAGGCTCCCTGCTCAGCGGGGCGTCTGCTGCAGATTCTCCCCGTCCCTCCGTCCCTCCCCAACTCTCGCACACATGCTCTCTCTCTCTTGCAGGTAAACAGATCTTCAACAACAACAACAAAACCAAGGAAGAGAAACGAACTCAGCCACAGCCAGCTTGTTCCCACAGGCTAAGAGCCCTCGCAGGTCAGCGCAAACCTCAGACCGACCCGAAAGGCTGCAGTGCGAGTGTCAGTGGACCAGAGTGTGAACAGTCTGTGCCCCGTGGTAGCGTCAGAACCAACGGAACAATCAGGCGGTAAGCGCGGAGCCTAGTCTGCGTGCACTGCCCCACCACACCGTGAACCCACACAGACCAGAGAGGAAACACACCCCACTAACATACCCTCCAAGCCCGCAAACCCCCAAAACAAGCACGGGAGCGGCGGGGGTGGGGGTGGGCGTCCAGGGGTACTTCACACAACACGTTATGAGGATGTTTAGAAAATTAAAGAAAATCATAAAGTCAAGGAAAATGAGGTGACTGTGCCTTGCCACGGGGAGGGAGAGCAAAGAGACAGGAAGCACAGAGCAGAGTCGGACTAACACTCCAAGGTTCACAACAACCGAGGTGAGCTGCTTAGCGCAAGGGCTCAGCGGCGCCCGGGAACCAGCAGGGAAAGAGTCGGCGGGTTTGACGACGCGCTGGGAGGCCACGGAAGCAGCGGAGCAGAGAGAACACAGTAAAGAGAACCGAGAGGAGCTGCGGGAACACCTGGGACCCCTTCAGCTGCACCAACATATGTGTAAATGGAGCACCGTGAGGAGAAAGGCCTGGAGCAAGGATTCAGAGAAATAAGGCCTGAAAACTTCCTAAATGCGCTTTTAAGAAAGTCCGTGAACTTGGTATGCCATCCCGTTTACTTAGGTCAACTTGGTTTCTTTCCTAAGTGTTTTTTAATCATTCTCAAGTCTTGTCGTAAGATCCCCGCATGTTGTTTTTTTAAAAGATTTTATTTATTTATTTGACAGACGGAGATCACAAGCAGGCAGGGAGGCAGGCAGAGGAGGGGGGAAGCAGGCTCCCCGCGGAGCAGAGAGCCCGATGCGGGGCTCGATCCCAGGACCCTGAGATCACGACCCGGCCGAAGGCAGAGGCTTAACCCACTGAGCCACCCAGGCGCCTCTTGTCTAACTTTTTAAAAGTTTATTTAAGTTTAAGTTATCTCTACACCCAATGTGGGGCTTGTACCAGGGCTGTTCTTTGTGACCAGCAGCATTCAACAGGTGTGACGGACGGTATTTGAGAACC
>ML099092.1:0-17974 GCA_003697995.1 Taxidea taxus jeffersonii
TTGTGAAAAATTGAGTTTGAGGTGCCAGTAGAACCTCCAGATGAAGATAAGGCAATCTAAGTGGAAACAGCATGAGAAGCATAGGAAAGCCAGGTCGAGCTGGAGGAAAGACATTTGGCAGCCACTCCACAGAAAGGGGTGTACAACCAGGGATCAGATAAAATTGCTGACAGGGAGAGGAAAGATGAGGAGAGCAGCACAACAAGAGAACTGAGGATAAAATCTCAGGGCTTGAGAGGGAAGTATGACCAGAGCATGAGAGAGAGAGAGAGAGAGAGAGCAGTGAGGGACACGTGTGATGGTGCCACGCCAGCAGGAGTTGTGCTTGGGCAGGGGCATGGAGTGCAGTGCGGGGCTCAGTGGAGCCCAGAGTTAGGGTCTTCCTCTACTGCCTGCTAGCTGAATGAGCCATGTCCACTAACCTGAGCTCTTGGACTCCAGGGTCCTTACCCGCAAGATGCAGCTAACACCTCAGTAGTTGCTGTCTTAATTTTGTTATTAAAAGCAGTCTTTAAATAATACCTTAAAGTCACTCTCATCTATTAAAATAATAAGAACCAAAAAAATGGAAGATTTGGAGTTATCTGTATTTCTTATGTATGTCAAGCAACTATATTGCAAAATATGGTATTTTAAAAATGTCTTGTAACCAGGGTAAGATTGAAGACATAGGAGTATTTGAATTATATGTTTTAGAAAGGAATATGCTGTCTTTTGCCCATCATCTTCTGAATGAAGCTTTTGGAATTTCAATACAATTCACTGACCTATCAAGCATGATTTTTGGAGCACCTGCTGTATACCCACCACTTTCCTATCTCTTAACAAGTCAAGAAACAACAAATGTTGGCGAGGATGCAGAAAAAGGGAAACCCTCTTACACTGCTTAATAATTAACAAATCTTGACTTGTTAATTTTAGCCATCCTGACTGGTATGAGGTGGTCTCTCATTGTACTTCTGATCTTTATTTCCCTGGGCATCACAAATACTCTTAACTCTAAGATCCTCAGCTTCCAAGGCAATCTTGAATTTATAGTATGTAAGTTTTCCTAGTACAATCTATTGTGATTTTCCCAGTACATTTTGTTGACATTTCTGGGAAAAGCAAAATCATTATTATTTTCTTGGGAAACATTTGCAAATTTCTGTCTCAGAAAATGTTATGCTGTATAAAATTGGCTTTTCCACGTCTCGCCATCATTGGTAAAATGCATTTTAAGTGGCATTTTAATGTACTGATACTTTCCCTTTCCATTAGAAAAAAGAACAATAAGAAACACCTTTTCTTATCCTCTGTATTAGGGTAACACATTAAGAAAAATACTCCTGAATCGCTACTTTAAAGGAGACTATGGTGTTGGTCCGAATGGACACCTCTCTGGGACCTATTGCAAATCTGCACAAGGGGCAGGTAAGACCAATCATTTTCTCATCATTCTGAGATTCTGGTCACATGTGTTCACACTGAGGTTATGCTAGCATTTTACTGAAAATAGAACAAAATAAAAAATTCACTCAAAAAGTACTTTTAAAAGCCATTGTATAATATTTTGCATTCATAACACAATTGGTTTGAACATCTAATTTTGCTCTTTGACTCTGGAAAATAGTAAACTATGTCATAATTTCTTATAGTATGTAAGTTTTACCCAAGTTTTACTTATATAAGTATGTAAATTAAGGACAAAAATAAAGCTAGTTTTCTTTTTCTGAAGTATTTATTATTAAGAAAAAACACATGGAGTTAATTACAGGTGTCATACATTGAATAGAAAGCCGTGTTTTTGCAAACTTTTGACATTTTATTTTAAAAAACCCTAGCTTCTATTATATTTAATGCTGAAGGGAAAAAATTTCAAGGATAAATAATATTCTTAAGGTCTAAGAATTTGAAAACCTTATGTGCGAATAATGTCTGGAAATTAAGATTTTTTTTTTCATTTTCCTAATCACAGGGAGTTTTTCTGGACAAGATTCAGATAAGATGGGGATATCAATGTCAGATATTCAGTGTCTGCTGGATAAAGAAGGTGCATCTGAACTTGTCATTGATGTTATAGTGAACACCAAAAATGACAGGATTTTTTCAGAGGGCATTTTACTTGGCATTGCCTTGCTCGAAGGAGGAAATACACAGACTCAGGTACCTTTTTATCTTGATGAGCATTATGTTGGTTATTTGTATCTCTTATTTACTTGTCATAGGAACCAAGAAACGTGATTATTTTTTTGCTTTTGGCTTCTCATGACTATCTAAAAAAAAAAAAAACAACCCAACAACCTTGTGTCACATTTTCCTTATAAATGTATTTGATTTACTGTAGAAACTACAGACCTTCACAAATTATTCAGTGAAGCAGAACATTCCTTAGAAGCTTCCTTTCTGACATTATACCAGAAATTCTGATTTGTTTAGGGAAATTTTAGGTCTACCTTCAGCTGATAAAAACAACATTTTGACTAATCTAAGAATTAAATGTAAAAATAAATAAATACATAGATGCCTCACACCATCTTTTTTTTTGATATTATTTTTTTTTTACTTTATTTAAGCTTTATTTAAACATATGATGTAACCCCACCACCCTCACCCAACCCCTCTTCCCCCCACCCCCCTCAGTTTGTTTTATGACATTAAGAGTCTCTTTTGGTTTTTCTCCCTCCCGATCCCATCTTCTTTCATTTTTACTTTTCCTACCACCTTAACTCCCACCCCCGTTGCATCTCCACTTCCTCATATCAGGGAGATCATGTAGTAGTTGTCTTTCTCCAGTTGACTTATTTCGCTAAGCATAATACGCTCTAGTTCCATCCATGTCGTCGCAAATGGTAAGATTTCATTTCTTTTGATGGCTGCATAGTATTCCATCGTATATATATACCACATCTTCTTTATCCATTCATCTGTTGATGGACATCTAGGTTCTTTCCATAACTTGGCTATTGTGGACATTGCTGCTATAAAGATTCGGGTACACGTGCCCCTTTGGATCACTACGTTTGTATCTTTAGGATAGATACCCAGTAGTGCAATTGCTGGGTCATAAGGTAGCTCTATTTTCAATTTTTTGAGGAACCTCCATGCTGTTTTCCAGAGTGGTTGCACCAGCTTGCATTCCCACCAACAGTGTAGGAGGGTTCCCCTTTCTCCACATCCTCGCCAGCATCTGTCATTTCCTGACTTGTTCATTTTAGCCATTCTGACTGGTGGCCTCACACCATCTTTGGCTTTATAATGGGTTTCAGTACTATTGAACACCCCTCCCAGCACAGCCCCTCCCATTTACTTTTTTCAGAAGTTTAGAACAACACCTTTACTTGATGCCCCAAATCTCCCAGTGCTTATTAACCCGATACCTCTGAGTGAGTGAATTTTCAGTGGTCTGGAGAGAGAAGGAATATTTCATTTGCTCCTTCCGCTTGGGAGGGGTGAGTTGAAAGCGGCCATTCACCTATTCTGCACACAGTCAGTCATCATCACCATTTCCAGAAGGCACCTGTTTCACTTTGAAACATCTACCAAGTGCCCCTGGGCTCTGCCACTCCCAAAGGCAGAACATCCTGAGGGTGGGGGGCGTGAGAACACAGCTGGGGAGAATTCCCAGAGAATACCCACCTTGCTCCTAGTCCTGCTGCGTGCTCATCTGCCCTTTCTGTGTTTGTCTTGGTTGGAGAAGGAAACTCAGCTTGCAACTCACTGGAAATTTCAGAATCCACTTTTCGTGTTCAGGGCAAATAGCAGCCATATCTATTTGAAAACTAGGAGAGTTCCTTCATTAATCCAGTAAAGGCAATGGACAACAGGAATTTTGCTAGATCCAGGAGCAGGGGCTTTAGGAAGAAAGGTGGCAGGCACAGATGTCACCGTGACCAGAAAACAGGTCCCAGACACTGATACTGTGGAGTTGCAAAACATGGTGAAAATTCTCGTGGTATTGAAGCTACAACACAGATTGCTCTGAGGGAAGTTGGGGAAGTGGGTGGTGGAGGGATTTGTGTGGGTTTTCTTGGAAAGGCTCTTGTCTTACAACCAGATATCCAGTAGGGACTTTCTACAGAAATTGTCTAGGCAACTACATAATATGAGTGGTAGTGAAGGATTTCTTGTTTTTGATCTCTCGTTAGAGAGATGTAATTCAAGTGCCTTCTAGATTCCTGTTACTGGACCACGGAGGTCATCAGATGAGATCATTTTAGACTCTACCTACACCCTTACATTTATTTATGTCCTCATATCACTGTGGAATAAACCAGCTTCTGCCAGAAACTGCCTGTTCCACTTTCAAACTCCTAAAAAGGTCCCTGCCTCCCTTTAGAGCCCAAATACCTTTCAGTCTTTTTTTCATGTGGTATTTCTGTGGCAGTTATCACTGGTGACTTTTTTTTTTTTTTTTTTTGGTTTTTGAAATATTTTCTTTCTTTTTTTCCCCATTTTTGAAATTATTATTATATTCAGTTAGCCAAAATATAGTACACCATTAGTTTTTGATGTAGTGTTCAACGATTCATTAGTTGCATGTAACACCCAGTGCTCATCATAACACGTGCCCTCCTTAATACCCATCACCTGGCTACCCCATCCCTCACCCTCTCCCCTGTGAAACCCTGTTTGTTTCCCAGAGTTCAGAGTCTCTCTTTGTTTTTCTCCTTCTCTGATTTTCAACTTAGCTCTTGGGATACCATTCTCTTCTCATTTTACCTCCTGCCATTTCTTCTTAGCCTTTTGTGAAAGCTCTCTTGATCTATTTAACTCTTGAATCCTGACATCTCTCACATTTCCTTGGGATCTCTGTTTATTTTGCTTGTTCTTTCAGCCTGACCTCATTCATTTCTGCATCCTTAACTTCCATTCAATGGTGATGATTCTCCATTCACTCGATGTACTTCTAGACTCTACATCCAGCTATCTTCCAGAACGTTTCATGGGATGTCCCATTAGTACCTTCAACTCAGTGTGTCCCAGACTGAATCCACGGTTGCTCTCCATTCACCCACTCCTACTTTTACTTTGCCTCCCTCAGTGATTGGCAGTCCATCCACCCAGATGTCTGGCTAGAAGCTGAAAGCCCACCTTGACCTCAGCTAACTCACCCTCACTCCCCTCCTGAGCATCTCATTGAAGGCCATTCTCTGGTGATTCTGCTCTATTCACAACTCTTATATCCACAGTCTGCTTTCAACTTCTGCATAGCCAACCCTCATTACCCAGCCTTCTTATCTTTTCTGGGCCACTAGGTCTTCTGGGAAGTATCCCTGATCCTAGTTTTGTGCTTCTCCAAATCATTCTCCACTCTTCCTCCAAAGATATCTTTCCAAAAAAACATATTATTCTCCTGCTTAAAGTCAGTCACTTGCCCTATAAAGGCAAAAACTCCCTAACACAGTCCATAAGATCTTTCATGATTTCAGCTCTTCACTCTTCACATTTTCCTTTCTTATTCCGCCTTCTCCCTCCTCTCTCCCGTGCACCAGCTACACTGAGCCCTTCCTAGTTCCTCATATGCATCATGCTATTTCTCACGTTGCTTTCTCCTCTAGGAGGACCCAACTCATGAACTTCTCTTGGAAGCCTTTTCTGATCCCATGTCCCACTCGGCAGAATTGTCCTCTAGTTGCCGCATGCCCCTGCTATACCCTGCAGATGTCTTCAGTGGCATTTCTGCCACTTGATTGAGCCTTTTCATGGATGTGTCAGGCTTGGTATAGCAAATTATGAATCCTTAACAATTGAAACCACATGGTGTTCATCTTTGTGTCCCATGTGTCTGACACCATGTTTGGCCCAATAAATGTTTAGGAGTGATGGCTGTATGAATTAATGGTTTGAATCAGATTCTACCCCCTTCACAAAGTCTTCCCCATCTGGCTCGGGCCTTGACAACCACTCCTTTATCTGAGCTCCCATAACATTTGTTTCCTTAATATCCATTTGGCACTCTGCCTATGCTACTTTGTTTTGTTATTTGAATGACATTTTGCCTCTCCAGCTAAATTTCATCTTTTTCAAAGTAGATCATGCCCTATTTCTTCTAGCTATGTGCTTTATCACCATTCAGCAAATATTTGTTGTTGAAATAGCATTAAATTATTTTTGTATGTGAAAGCCTTGTTTTTTATTTTTTTAAAGATTTTATTTATTTATTTGATAGACAGAGATCACAAGTAGGCAGAGAGGCAGGCAGAGAGAGGGAGGAAGCAGGCTCCCTGCTAAGCAGAGAGCCTGATGCAGAACTTGATCCCAGGACCCTGGGATCATGACCTGAGCCCAAGGCAGAGGCTTTAACCCACTGAGCCACCCAGGCGCCCCTGAAAGCCTTGTTTAAAGATGGGTTCTAACAATGTCATTTACTGGCCACCCCTATTTAGGTTTGTCAGTTTTCTACATCACTATATATAACTCACATAGTAGCTATGTCTCTGAAAGGTCTAACTAAGTTCAGCTTGAATCCTATTACTTGCCCTTGAGCAGTCTAAAACCCACTCCTCCCCAAGACTCCTGCCTATCCCCAGGGGCGGGGGGTGGGGCAAGGGGTGGAAGGTGGTGGGGTGGGTGTTACATTCTCACAGGGCCCTTAGGCACCAATGTTTGATAGCCCTACTTCTGTAGGAATCTGACTCCCTTCTTTAATTTATACCCTCCAAGCTACATAAGCCAATTTATATTTTTCAAGACACTATTGAAAGCAATGCCTGCTAAATTCTAGGCACTGTGCTTTGTGCTTTCCATGCACTGACTTGGTTAATTCTCACAACAACTGATGAGGTAACATGTGTTAACTCACCTTACCAGAGAAGAATCTGAGATAGTCAGAGCTCCTTACTAAGCTCATGTGGCTAGTTACAGATAGACTCATGCAGTGTGGCTCCAGGGTCCATGCTCTGAAGCACTCTAAACATCTCCTTTCTGAAATAACCTTTTACTTCCTGATGCCTGGGAGATTTCGCTGGCTGATTCACCCTGCATCGGTGCCCTAGGCTTACACCATCTCTCCAGTTCCTCTCTTCATTTTCCTTCTTTGCCTTCCCTCTTTTGGACTCCCCCATCCTTCTTGGGGGAAAGTCCTTCCTCTGTCACACAGATTGTTGACCCATCACTGTTGGTTCCTGAAAAAACCTCAGAGTTTCCCCTTATACTCTGAAGCTTATGAAAGCAGTTTCCTAATCAAAAACCATATCTTTCACAAGAGAAATCTGTATGCTGCCTGTTGAAATTATATACACATTTATATAAAACATGCTTTTTATCTTTATTAAAGTCATACTGTTCAGCTTTGTAATGCCATGGTTTTAAAAGAATAGGGTCTGTGTAAGTAACCTGTTATTTTGAGCTTAAGAGGTTACTTTAATAAATTTAATGATTTAGACTCAGAGAATCTAGATTTAAATCCTAGCTTTACCACTTACTAGTTACATAATGTTGGGCAAGTCGTTTACATTTAGTAAACTTTATCTTATTGATTTGTAAAATGGAAATAAGAATGCTTATTATTTATCCCACAGTTGTACTGAAAGTACCAATGAGATAATGTATTTCAAGGAACTAAATAAATTATAAAACTTTGTTTTAATAGAGCCACAAAGTTCCTGTAACTTCCTCATTAATATGTTGGAACCTCCTTTCTCACCTTCTAACCCGACTATATTGGAAATATTAGGGTATAAGCATCAGCTTAATTTGTGGGCCTGGAGAGGTCTGTAAGTGCTGCATTTATCCTTTGAATTAACAGAACCAGTTTCACTGTTTCACTGTTGTTGCTATGGTTACTGTGGCTTTTTGCCCTGCTTTCTTGAGGGGTTGCTAGCCTCCTGCTTAGAGCTTCCCCTTGTAGGTATGAATCCGACTCCTAAGGCTTCATAAATTGCTCTGTACTCATACATTACCCATATTGAAAATTGCAGGACAGGCATCCATTTCAAGACCTGATGTCATTAGAATTTTATCTGCAAGTCCCAGGACCTATGGGTCATGGTTCCTGACATTCTTTCAGCAAAGCCTACGTACAGGAAGCAAACTCACCAAAATTGTCTGTTTACATTTACTGGATTATGGTTCATTGTACTGGATTTGGGAGTCATTGTTTTTCACATGTTTTCTTCACACTGTCTCTCGTCAAGGTTATATAACTGTCTTTTAATCAGCACAGTTATTAGAATTATTTTTATTAATTTTTTTACTTTATTTCTATTGTATCTATTGTGCCTACCCCATGATTTTCATATTAGTAACATACAGTTTCCCCACCCAATACAAATTCCATCTTCTCTGGAGTGTATCACCTTTCCCATCTCCTACCTCTTCTGGACACGTCCATAAGTCACTGAGCAGACAGTGATTAGGCAGGTATTTTCAAGGTTCAGTATTTCTACCTTACTGTGATATACTTCTTCATCATTTTGGTGTGGAATCCTTTCTATATCATTATTCACTCTTCGAGCAGAATCCATTTAATACATTTTATGGCAGGCTTGTCCTAGACCCCATGCAAAGCAATGTAGCTAATGAAGTACCAAAAAAACTTAGTGCATATCTATCAGTGGGTTCCTGTGAGTGAGGCTGCCATGGTAACACATTCTAAATTAAATGTACTGTAATTTAGATAAAGAGAAAAATAACTCTTTGTAACTCTGAGTAAACTCACATTTACCAAAACAGGAGGCTCATTGGATTTGTGGCTATTTTCCACTCTAGGTGACAGATTCAGAGGGCAGGGATTGTGGTAGCTTTTCCTTTTTGTTCTATCCCTAGTAGTAGTGAGGGCCTGGCACATAGTAGGCATTCAATAAATATGTGTTGAATCGAGACATGTGTTTATAGTAATATAAAAAAAATCAGAGAACTCTTTGGATCAACTTCTTACAATGCCCTTGTAAATTTTTCAAATAAAATATTCAGCAAGGATGAATGAAATAACATGAAAATATATTGGATTTTAGTGGAAAGTCCTAAGCAAATACAAGCTATTATTAGTGTATGCTAAATAATACAGGAGACTGGTAAAAGCTGCTAATTTATGAAATAATAATGGGCAGCACATTAAATGTGTGCTTTCATCCGTGATGTTTATGTTTATTTCAAACATACAAGCACTCTTTTTCTCCCCTTGGGTATTAATATCTTAAAATATGTTTTCTTACAGTATTCCTTCTACCAGCAGTTGCACGAACAAAAAAGGTCAGAAAAATTCTTCAAAGTTCTGTATGACCGAATGAAGGCTGCTCAGAAAGAGATAAGATCAACAGTGACAGTTAATACCATAGACTTAGGTAACAAAAAAAGGGATGATGACAATGAATTGATGACATCTGGTCCACGAATGAGAGGTAAAGAACTATTTGAGTATTTGGAGGAGTAGAGAGAACAGAAGGGCACACAACTTTTAAGTCTCACTGATCTTTGTCATCTTACCTTAGTCTCACTGTCCCAACTGTGGTTCTGTGTATGGAGTTCCATTCTTAAATTATCATGGCCATGGGATTGACCTTGAAACAGCTGTGCAGGACCAAACTCAAATAAGGCATTATCAGAGCAAAGTAACTAGTGACATGAAAATGTTGGCTTTATTGTGGAATGCACAGTAAAGAGCCAATTGCCCAAGCCTTTGGAGCATTTGTGAAGTCCAGACTTTAAGAATAGAAACTACAAGGGTGTCTGGGTGGCTCAGTGGGTTAAGCCTCTGCCTTCGGCTCAGGTCATGGTCTCAGGGTCCTGGGATCGAGCGATCGAGCCCCACATCGGGCTCTCTACTCAGTGGGGAGCCTACTTCCCCCTCTCTCTCTGCCTGCCTATCTGCCTACTTGTGATCTCTCTCTCTGTCAAATAAATAAATAAAATCTTTAAAAAAAGGAAATAGAAATTATAGCATCATGCTTTAATGAAAGATTCTTGGATTTGGAATAAAAAGGTCACTGACGAAGTAAATATAAATCATATAAGCATTAAGGTTTGGAAGTTTACCATATTTTCCCCACCTTCTTGTATTCAAGAATTCTGGTATTTTATATTTATAAGAAAGACACAAGCCCTTCTAAAATCGGCAAAGCATTAAGATCTTTTTTTTAATGTCCTATGCAAATTTCGTATTTTAGTTGCTACTTAAGATTATTTTGGGGGAAACTGTTGCACCTTGTGTCAAATGATTTTTAATTCAGTTGTCAGAGAATTTGGGTAACTGGTTGTCTTGTTTTTTAATTCGTAAAAGGAAGTTCATTCAGAAATAAATAAGAGTACTGTTTTATTTCAGTAAGAGATTCATCATTACTTTTGAAAGAGGGAATGAAAGGGCAATTAACAGAAGCTTCTTCGGCGACATCCAAAGCATACTGTGCCTACCGAAGGGAAATGGATCCAGAAATAGACATTATGTGTGCAGGATCGGAAGCGGGAAATGCTGAGGAAAAGTCTGCGGAGGAAGTCACCATGAGTCCTGCAATCGCCATCATGCAGCCCATACTGAGGTTTCTTCAGCTGCTGTGTGAGAATCACAACCGGGAGCTGCAGGTATTTGTTCTAGTTTGTGTAAAAGCTGAGAAGACAGCCTGTGACAGTAGGTAACTGAATTCAAATAAAACTAATGTGTCGTTTTGCAGAGATAATCAATAAAACCGATAGTGCTCTTCTAAGTTGGGAAGAAACATTTGCATCTAAGTGAAGAAAAATGTGGGGAAAACTCCTTTATGCGTGAAAAAAAAATCAGGCTTGTGTATTATTATCCATTGCGCCTCAACTCCCATCTTTTTAGCTTCAGTTAGGGTCATTGAATCCTAGTGTTCTGGTATTTGTTGAGGAAGGTCACATTTACCTCATCTATACCTTTCATAGTTTTTTTTTTTAAGATTTATTTATTTATTCATTCATTCATTTATGTTTTAGAGAAGAGGGAGAGGGGCAGAGGGAGAAAGAGAGAATCTCAAGGACTCTTGCTAAGTGCAGAGCCTAATGCGGGGCTTGATCTGAAGACCCTGAGATCATGACCTGAGCTGAAACCAAGAGTCGGATGTTTGATCAACTGAGCCATCCAGGCTCCCCTGCCTTTCATGGTTTTATAGCTACAGGCACTTTCATCATTTCCAGCTCAATTCATATATCTTGAGTGAGGATACAGACTCTATTTCTACACATCCATTAAAAACAGTTAATATAGAAGAGGATGTTTTAGGACAGTAAAGGTCGATACCTTTGTAGATAAATATAGTCCCAGTCTTACATCTTCTTTGGTACATGTTTCTTTGTCAGACAGCTGGACTGAGGGCACCCAGGAATTTCGGGCTTTTGTTTTTTGCATTATTTGCGCACTGCTTAGGTAACAATGGCGTAATGACATGGGAGGTGAAATCGTCTCTAAGAGTACATATCCAGGATGAGGGAGAGCAGAGTTTGAAGCTGTGTTCTCTAGCGAGAGCCTAGAATACAGGTGTTCTGAGTTGGTAAGAGATGGTAGGTTAATACAAATGGAATTAAATATCCTCTAAGGAGATGAGAAGCTCAGGATTTTGTGAATGGTAGAAACTATGAGTTTTGTGGGCCACCCCACCACAATGTGGAGAGGGCTGCTACAGAGCTGTGGCAGGCAAAAGCCAGAAGTATTACTTCCGGAAGGAGAACACCAGAGATGCACCCACCTGCTCACCCTTGTCCATGTGGTCTGTCCATGTAGAAGATAGGTAGATAGAATCTGATCAAATATTTTTCTAATAAGAGTGTGGGATCAAACAATTTAGGAAATGCTTCTATAAAATAGTTTTGAGGCACTCGGGTGACTGAGTTAAGCACCCAACTCTTGGTTTCAGCTGGGGTGGTGATCTCAGGGTTGTGAGATGGAGCCCCACATCAGGCTCCACACTCAGGGGGGAGTTTGCTTGAGATTCTTTCCCCCTCTCTCTCTCCACGTTCCCCTCCGCTACTCCCCCCAACTTGTTTGCTCTCCTCTCCCTCTCAAATAAATAAAATAAAATCTTCAAAATACTTTTGTTTTAATAGACTAGATAGTAGAATTATTCACAATATCTATTATGTAGAAGGAACTCAGTGTCCATTGACAGGTGGATCTACAAAATGTGGTATATGCATACGATGGAATATTATTCAGCCTCACAAAGGAAGGAAATTATGCCATGTGCTACAACATGGATGACCCATGAGACATTATGCCTCAGGTGAAATGAGTCACAAAAAGACAAATACTGTGTGATTTTATTTATATGACATACTTAGAGTAGTCAAAATGAGAGAGAGACAGAAAGTAGAGTAGTGGTTGCCAGGGGGAGAGGGAGGGAAGAATGAGGAGTTGTTAATTGGTACAGAGTTTTAGTTTTACAAGATGAAGGGCTGTAGAATTGGATGATGGTGATGGTAGTTCAACATTATGAATTTATGTAATACCACTGAGTTGTACACTTAAAGATGTTTGAGAAGGTATATTTTATGTGTATTTTGCCATAGTAAAAAATTGGAGGGCACCTGGGTGGCTCCGTCAGTTTATCATCTGCCCTTGGCTCAGGTCATGATCCCAGCATCCTGGGATTGAGTCCCGGCTTCTCCCTCTCCCACTCCCCCTGCTTTTGCTCTCTCTCTCTGTCAAATAAATAAGTAAAATCTTTTAAAAAATTGGGAAAAAATCACACCAAAAAAACTAAAAAAAGAAGTAAGTGGTGGAAATAAATTCAAATAAGTAAATTAAATAAATTAAATTAATAAAAATAAGTAATAGATAAAAATAAATGTTTCCCCTCTCTGCTTACCTTTCACTAGATTTACTCATCCAAAGAAATTACTCTTAACAGATTATACTTCCTTCCAGGGACTTTTATGCACATAGAAGCATATTAATATGTAAACGTAAATTCTTTTTAAAAACTCAGATTATGTAATGTTCCTCGGATTATGTAATGTTACTTTCCATTTAGTAATACACTTTATTACTAGATTTTGTTTATATCAGTACATACTGAATTACCTCATTTTTATAGCTTTGCAATATTCTAATGTTTGGATGTACTGTTATTTGTTAAATTGGTCACATTATGATAGGTAGGTATGGTTTCCAGTTTTTGCTATTATAAGAAGTGTGCAGTAAACCTTTTTGTAGTCATGTGTGTGCATGTGTGTGCATCATATATAGAGAGAGATGTTATATATTTTATATATATATTTATGTATAATAACTTAGGAAGCAGAACTGTATGTTAACTGAATATTTTAATAGGGGCTTCTAAGTTGCCCTCCACAATGGTTGTATCACTTATTGTTTGAAATTGTATTGGTTATGAGGGATCATTTACTTGAAAATTGCTTCTCTCCCTGATGAACTTCTTTCTAGTTTCTTGTTTCCTTCTCCTTTTCCTATTATTTATTTTTTGCCTTCTCCATATAGTTTTGAGGTAATGACATTGTTATGAACTATACTGATAAATTTAGATTCTTGAGGAAAAAACTGAAAGCTTTTTTCTTAAACCTAAGGGAAATTTAATAAATGTGAACACTTTCTTATAAAGAGCAATTCCATTCCACATTGCCTTGGGGATATTTTTGAGTCAGAAAAACACACATAGAGAGCTGAAAGCAATTAGCCCAGTGATTTCTTTTAACTCCTCAGGTATATTTTCTTTTGCTTTCAGAACTTCTTGAGGAATCAAAACAACAAAACAAATTATAACCTCGTCTGTGAGACGCTTCAGTTTTTGGACTGCATCTGTGGAAGTACCACGGGTGGCCTGGGCCTGTTGGGTCTCTACATCAATGAGAAGAATGTAGTGCTGGTCAACCAGACTCTGGAGAGCTTGACGGAATATTGCCAGGGCCCATGCCATGAAAATCAGGTAACCGTGAAAGCAGTTCTTCACGCAGAAATATTCATGACTAATTAGCAAAAGGATCAAACTGGTGAAGGAGCCAAGCTTTGTCTACATGTAAAAGATCTTTCTTGCTTTGCCAGATATTTTTACTCTTCTCACGAAACATACAAAGACTGAATTCTAGACTAGTAAATACTATGCCCTATTTTTATTTAATTTCATCGTAAAAGAAAATTCCCATGAAAATGTTCCAGATAAAAATCAGACCTACCAAAAAGAGTGAAATGTGTTTCTTCACCGTTGCTCAGTTTTCATCTTTAGTGACTCTTTTTCTCAGGATTTGTGGAACATACTCCCTTTGGCTTCTAGCACTCCATTGCAGTGTGTTGTATATATTAGTCTCCTTTAGACTCACAGTAAACCTATGAACATTACGGAATAGGTCTTATTGCTCCCATTTTGTGGATAAATAGGTTCTGATCCAGAGATCAAGTGATGTTCCACAGCCTCGGAGTGAGAGAATCAGTATATTGTAGAGCCATTCTTTTTTTTTTTTTTAAAGATTTATTTTTTTTTAAGATTTTATTTATTTATTTCAGAGAGAGAGAGAGAGAGTGAGAGAGAGCATGAGAGAGAAGGTCAGAGGGAGAAGCAGACTCCCCGTGGACCTGGGAGCCCGATTCAGGACTCGATCCCAGGACTCCGGGATCATGACCTGAGCTGAAGGCAGTTGCTTAACCAACTGAGCCACCCAGGCGCCCCTGTAGAACCATTCTTAAAACTCAGGACTTTTGATTGGGTCTAAATAGAGTGCTCTTCTGACTGCATTACGTTTTCAAGGGTAAAATTTCACCTCTCTTCCAGAAGGTTTGCCTGATTCCATTTTCTTCAACATCAAGGACATAGACAACAGGACCCTTGAGGGCATAGAAGACAGGACACTTGAGCTAGTCAAGAGAGGGTAGTCACCTGAGAGTTTATTAATTGACTGTTCACAATGTACTTAAGTGTTACGGGGCTATCATTGCAAGCATGGATTCAGCCTGGAAGAAAGAGTTTTCAAGTGGTAAACATCTCTGGATATAAATCTTAAAGAAGCCTTTGAGACTGAACATCAGTGCATAACATAGAAAAGAAGTGTGGGGAGAAAAAAAACCAGGCTGCTTTTCTATTGCAAATTATGACATATGCGCACACACACACACACACACACACACACACGTATAAACATGTACACACATATACATGCCTAGATATGTAGAATAAAAACTCAACATTTACTGATATAAAGAATTTGTTGTGAGGATACTTCCCCCCTCTGTAATATGCATGCTACCCGGTAAAGGAGATAGCAGATTTTGCCCTGAGTTTTCCTGGATTATATTTCAGTCTCTTAGGGTAATGATGCAAAGAAATTTAACTGTTGATTTAAAAGTTGAGGAAAAATATACAAATTTGGAAACTTGGTTTTGTTGTTGGAAAAAAACATGTATATCTATATTATTAAGCACATATTCCCCACTTTTGGTCTTATAAAAAGATGAAATTGAGTTTTGAAATTAATTTACTAAGGTAAGCTCTAAAAGTAAAAACCTAATAAAAATAACAAAACAGTAATAATGATAATAAACATGAATCCCACATACTCTAAAAATATAGTTAATTTGAACCCCAACCTCTGAAAATGTGTGGGAAAAAAGACAGTTACCAGAAAATTCCAGAAATGATCTGCAAATTGATTTCCTCTAAGTCTAGCAACTGTCTTAATAATCAGAAAGAAATTCAGGAAATGTGGAAGATGGATGGAAGATACCTTTCCTTTGTGTCAGGAGAGTAAAAAATGCTTTGTGCAAAGGGAAAAATGAAGCCCATTCTGAAAGATAATAGTTATTTCAGAATTACCTTGAGTTTACTCTTTCTCATTTAACTCACGTAGGTTTCCATTTTTCGGACCCCTTGACACTGGCTGCTGCATGTGTGATTCCACAAATTTCAGCCCACAGGTTTCTGATGTTCACGTTCTATCCATTGAATTAAGTTCAGGATCCTAGCACAATAGACCCTACCCTTCAAACTACTGCTTATCTCTCAGGATGTTTTTATAAACTCTCCCCAAGTCAGGTCCTTCTATAAATCACTCAGGTTGAAGGACTCTGCAGAACTTGTCCTCCACCACCATACTAGTCAGATGTCCCCCAAACAATAGAAGGCTCCTGTCTTCCTTGTCTGTTGCCCCCAGCAGGTGCAGTGGCATCACATGTGACTCACTCAATATTAAGTAACAGCTAAACTCATAAGCCATATCAGTGCCAATGACATTGACATACAAACCTCAAACATACCACATGGGCACTCCTTTCCTAAAGGGGAATATTCTCTTAGCCAGGAGAGATCAGATCTTAAAATTCTGAATTTAAGACTCTAACTCCTCTATTGGAGGGTATATTAGAATTTGTTGTCTGAAAGAGTATTTAACTTCAG
This sequence comes from Taxidea taxus jeffersonii, assembly GCA_003697995.1. Lineage (NCBI taxonomy): Eukaryota > Metazoa > Chordata > Mammalia > Carnivora > Mustelidae > Taxidea > Taxidea taxus. The sequence continues at coordinate 16,275 of ML099092.1, forward strand.
TTTTGAAGTTCTTTGAAATTCTATAAAAAATGGTTCATTTTTAAAAAAATTTTTTTTAAAGATTTTTTTTTTTTTGACAGACAGAGATCACAAGTAGGCAGAGAGGCAGGCAGAGAGAGAGGGAGAAGCAGGCTCCCCACTGAGCAGAGAGCCCCATGCGGGACTCGATCCCAGGACCCTGAGATCATGACCTGAGCCGAAGGCATAGGCCTTAACCCACTGAGCCACCCAGGCACCCCAAAAATGGTTCATTTTAAAAGATCTCTATTTACACAGTCTCTTTCAGTGTTCTACATTCAAAGCCATTTAATCAATACTAATCAATTAAAAGTTTTGGTACAAAAGAATAAGTCAAATTTAAACCCTTGACTTAATCTCAAAGTTAAATCTTAATTCTGTTTTAAAAGTCAAAAACTGGGACGCCTGGGTGGCTCAGTTGGTTAAGCGGCTGCCTTCGGCTCAGGTCATGATCCCAGCATCCTGGGATCGAGTCCCACATCGGGCTCCTCGCTCGGCAGGGAGCCTGCTTCTCCCTCTGCCTCTGCCTGCCACTCTGTCTGCCTGTGCTCACACTCTCTCTCTAACTAATAAATAAATAAAATCTTTAAAAAATAATAAAATAAAAGTCAAAAAACTAAGGTGACTGTTCTTTTATGTCATATGATGTCTAGTGCTTTTAGTTATAACTAAAACGTTGTTTGATAAACATTTTGTTTTCCAGACATGTATTGCTACTCATGAATCAAATGGGATTGATATCATCATTGCTTTGATTCTAAATGACATAAACCCTCTGGGTAAATATCGAATGGATCTGGTGCTCCAACTAAAGGTAGAGTAAATCCACTATTTGGGGGGAGGGGAGTGACATTTTCTATATAAAACTTCCTTTCAGAACTGACTCTGAATCCTCGAGTAGCTCTTGTAAAAACCCAAGTATTATCATCTGTTCAGCTAATGAATTGACAGAAAGGGAGAGTGAAAGTACAATGTGTACTAAATCCCCAATAAACGTCCAATAAGCTTTGAGGTAATTTTAGTTGGAGGGTACTTTACTGAAAGTTCTTTTAAGTAGCCACTTTATTTCACTACTTCTCTTTGTTTTTATTTTATACTTTTTATTATATAGAAGAAAAAAGGTATTAAACATTGATTATGCCATATATTTTTAATTCATCTAGACTACAGAATCCTATCTAGCAAGTCACAGTGAATTAGAACATGTAAAAGAAGGGCTACATTTTAGTTTCATGGCTTTCTTCTCTTGAAAAGTTGTTTTCTTTTACATCAGAATTATGTTTTTTGGTCAAATGCTATAAGCAGTGTTTACACTCCCTTTGAGAAGCTGCTTTAACTTAAGCTGTACACATACTTACCAGTAGTTCCATTTATCAGAGCTCAGGAAGGAAATGACATTTTAAAAAATTTCTTCAACTTTTTCTTTAAATGGAAATAGACAAATGAATATACACAAGAAGCTATATAAATCCCAAACTCAAAGGCATGATATTCAATACAGATGAATTATTAAAGACCACATTACTGTGTTTAAAGACATAAAAACAAATCAATGGTTAAATATAATTTTTCTGTAAAGATAGATCCATCCAGTATCAGAGCAATTTTTTTTTTTCAGAGAGAGAGAGAGAGTGCACATGCATGAATGGGGGTGGGGGTGCAGAGGGACACAGAGAGAGAAT
>ML099092.1:18374-28983 GCA_003697995.1 Taxidea taxus jeffersonii
TTTAGATACATAATGGAATGCACATATGTCCCTCTTATGTGAAGATTGTGCTAGGGGCTCCTAATAAGCAAATGTTTCTTTTCATAAGCAAGGTAAATTTTTATTTTTTCACTGTTTTCATTGGAAATATATATAAGCCTTGGGTCTTTCTGTTCATAGAATAAAACTAAGGTGATCCTTATGTCGATTGAACTTGTGTCCTTTTCCCCATCAGTGTCATGCTTTTATTAGTGAAGCCAGCCTTGGCCTATGTGATAGACAGCTTCAGCTGAGTTACTAGAAAAATGTTTATTTCCCCTTAAATTCATCTTTGATCACAATTCATAAAGAAACAACACATAGAAGCCTTGGCCTTTGACTCTTTAAATCCTTTATTGGCCTAAAGACTATACCTTTAAATCTCATTTTTAATTGGTATAACTTAATGGAGAAATATACTGAGTGATTGATTGATTTGAAAGGGGGCGGGGCTGAGGGAGAAAAGAATCATAAGCAGACTCGCTACTAAGTGCAGAGTAGGGCGCAGGGCTTGATCCCACAACCTTAAGATTGTGACCTGAGCAGAACCCAAGAGTCAGATGCTTAGCCAACTGAGCGAGCCACCCAGGCGCCCTGTGATTCATCCACTTAGAACAAAGTATTAAAAATAATAAAACCAAGTGTAGGCATACAGATTATTTACAAATCCAAATATATGTAAAAAAGTAAATGATGGGGTATTACTTAAGAGTATGTAGATATTTGGGATGCCTGGGTGGCTCAGTTGGTTAAGCGGCTGCCTTCGGCTCAGGTCATGATCCCAGCATCCTGGGATCGAGTCCCACATCGGGCTCCTTGCTCGGCAGGGAGCCTGCTTCTCCCTCTGCCTCTGCCTGCCCCTGTTTGCCTGTGCTCGCTCTCTCTCTCTCTCTAACAAATAAATAAAAAAATATTAAAAAAAAAAAAAGAGTATGTAGATATTTTTAGCTATTCTAATGAAAATGCTTTTTTGAAAAAGGACTATTTAAAATTTCATTTGTTACTAACCACCATTTATGTATATGTTTTTGAAGTGTGACATTGGCTAAATCAAGGTATATATAACATACCAGGTAAATGGATTTGACTTGAAATATTTAAATATAGTCTTCTACCTAAAGAACAAGGCATGTGTGCCTTTCCCAACAATCTATGAAGCTCTGTACATAATGGCCAATATGAGAACAATGCTTATAAAACAGAATAATATATATTGCCAGATTTTAGGCAGCTTCCATGGGTAGAATGCTTTTAATTATAAATTCTCCATAACATCAAAGAGTAAGTCATATTAAAAAATGCTAAATTAAGGTTTATTTTGTATCATTCATCCTTAAATTTAATGGCTTAATCATTTATACTTTCATTTAAAATTTTAAGTATACTTAACTCATCAGAGTTAAGAACTCATTTACTGTGAAGGCTTATGCATTTTTTCATGCATATGTCTTGTTCTTTAACTTTAATTTACATTTCATGACTGACCTGTGACTGCAGTTTTGAATTTGTAAATAGGCATTTTTTTTTTAAAGGTCTCTGGCTTCCTTTGGAAGAAAATCTTCTGTTAACACCAACACACACATTTGATTTCTTAGTGTATATAGGCTCTCGTACTTTCAACTTGATTCAGATTTGAGGTCATTTACAAGATTTCTATTCTTTGAAGATAGTGTAAAAAGAAGATTGGTTGGAAAAAAATCATATTGCCACTGGTATTCTAAAATTGGATGTATTTTTAAGCTATTTTGTATTGGGCTTGCTAAGTGAGGTTCACTACAGAATACTGTTCATGTTGCCAAGGTTTGAGCTTTGAATTCTGTGAGGTCGGTTCAGATTAGTCAGGATTTAAGTTTTCCACTAATCGTGGAGCCTTGTTATTTTAGGTATGTTGTTTGTATAGGATGCTACATTACAAAAATGAATTTTAGGATTGATGCAAATCTGCAAAAATTGAAAATGGACCAGAAAAAAATAATGCCAATTCCCTTACAAAATACTAATTTTTTTTTTTCAGGATGGGTCTGTGACATCATCACCAGACATCATTGCTTCTAATATTAGTTTTAAAGATAGTCTTGAGGCTGCAGTCCTAAAAGAACAAATAGTTGGGTAGAATTTGGTATTAAGCTACTCAGTAAAATTAATTTGTACAAACTTAACACAATTTTTGTGAAGAATGTCTCCATACATCAGACAGCTGATTCAGTTCAAGTTTTTATCCTACAAGATATTAATTTTGAGTCACTGAGAAACATCTTAAGGCCACTTAACGTTACTTCTCTTGTGCTCCTATCAAAGGTTGTGTGTGGCACTTGAGATTTTTATCTAAATAAATATTGCAAAAACACTGTAGAAATATGTCCCAGGTGCTTTTTATCATTTCACAGTTTGCCACAATTCTGGGGCAGTGCTATTGAAAACAGTGTAAAGAAACATCTTTCCAAATGTTGAAGATATTGTGCTTTGTGTAATAAGACTTTGTATAATTCTTTGGATTATAAATCAACTATATCAGAAATATTAATGGTATCTACAGTTTAGATGTTTGAGAATATATGCTTATAAACCAAACTGGAAACATCAAAGACAATACATTCTATTTTTAACCACTATTAAACAAAAGAAAATATTGTTCTCCTACAACACAGACGGTAAACATTTTGCATATTACTGCCGAAGAGTGAGACCAGTAAATTATTACCAGTTAATTTTTATTTTTACTTCTAACTCACGATTTAAAATTTTATTGATTAATACTCAGTAATTATTGCTCATATTTATTTAAAATTTTGATATGCTAATACATATTCATGTTTCACACAAAAACAATTGTGCTAAGTTCTTTAAATTATATACCATTTCTATAAAGTACATCATTGATACTGGTGTGCCTTACCATCTTGTTAAAATGGCATCAAGGCAATGTCTATTTAGAAAATGGTGACGGAAAATAGTATATTTTAATGCATTATACATAAGGTTTTGATTTTGTATTGAAAACAGCCTTTCACCAATATTTAAAATATTCTTTGGAACACAGCTCTCATGACTCATTATTTTTATTTTGTGTTGACAATGAAGTAAAACTTTTTATATTAAAATGTGAATTAGCCAAATGAAATTAGCAGTTTAAAGTTGTGTTTGTTTTTTTAAAAATAGTCCTGGTAATGTCAATTAAAACAAACGGGGATAGTTAACCCATGAAATAGGCTTTCCATGTGCATTAACTCAATCTGTATCTCTAGAACAATGCCTCTAAGCTTTTGCTGGCCATTATGGAAAGCAGACATGACAGCGAGAACGCGGAAAGAATTCTTTTTAACATGAGACCCAGGGAACTGGTAAGAAAACTTCTTTTTCCTTTTTTTTAAGATTTTATTTATTTATTTGACACAGAGAAAGAGAGATCACAAGTAGGCAGAGAGGCAGGCAGAGAGAGAGGGGGAAGCAAGCTCCCTGCTGAGCAGAGAGCCCGATGTGGGGCTTGATCCCAGAACCCTGAGATCATGACCTGAGCCGAAGGCAGAGGCCTTAACCCACTGAGCCACCCACGTGCCCCTCTTTTCTATATTTTGAAATAGTTTGAGAAGAATAAGTATTAACTTTTTAAAATTTTTTTAAAGATTTTATGTATTTGACAGACAGAGAACACAAGTAGGTAGAGAAGCAGGCAGAGAGAGAGGAGGAAGCAGACTCCCTGCCAAGCAGAGAGCCCGATGTGGGGCTCGATCCCAGGACCCTGAGATCACAACCTGAGCCGAAGGAGAGGCTTAACCCACTGAGCCACCCAGGCACCCCAAGAAAACTTTTGAAACTGTATTAATGGTGCTCATCCTAAAAGGGATGAATTTGCAGTGTGCATGTCAGGGAAAAGGTGGCTTTTTCTAGTGGCTTCCACTGCCTCACCAGAGCATAATGGCACATCACAGCTTACCTTTGCAGGTGACTCAGGAGGCCCCACCATGGCAAAATCCTGTGTGATTTGGGTCCTTACTTCATTGGTTTTATCCTCTCTAAGCACTTTTTCCTAATCAGATTGTCACAATCTGTTAAACTATGTGAAAATTCTTTTTTTGCCAGAAAAAAAAGTAAGTTTGCTTTAGTTTGTGTATTGGAATATAGGAGAAAGATATCTAAAAAAATATTTGTACTCTTCAAAAATTTTATTTATACCTCTTTCTGAACAATAAAAATAAGACCAATTCCTTTTGAAATTGTTTCTATCAGTGAAATGTTGCACCATGCTTGACCTAAAGAAAACTATATGAAGGCTTGATGGGGATTCCACAGAGATCATTAGTGTGTCTTCTTATTGTAGAAGTTATATTTTCCTCCTCACTTACATGGAAATTAGGAAGTAATATCAGCATGCTTTAAAAGCACTGAGTTTCTTTTTCTTTAATTTCAATTCCAGTATAATTAATATATAGTGTTATATTAGTCTCAGGTGCACAATATAGTAATTCAACAATTTCATATGTCACCCAGGACTTATCACAACAAGAGCACTCCTTCATCCCTATCACCTGTTTTACCCCATCCCCCCACCCACCTCCCTTCTGGTAACCATCAGTTTGGTTTCTATAGTTAAGAGTCTGTTTCTTGGTTTGTCTCTGTCTCTGTCTCTCTCTCTCTCTCTCTCTCTTTTTTTTTTTTTTTTTTTTTTGCCTTGAAAGCACTGGGTTTTAAAAACATTGTGAACATACTCAAGCCCATATCACTCAGTGGTTGCATGACTAAGTCCCAGTGTTAGGGGCATCGCTGTTAGTACTCTGAGGAGATCTATTGAAGGCACTCTTTTGCTCTCTCTTTAAGAGTAAGGAATGGTATTGAGGAGGGCTGATAAAGATAAATGTAAGATGCAATTTTATTTAACATATATTTACAGAGAGTCTCGTATCTGTAAGGCAGGGGGCTAAGAGAAGCAAGAGATTCTCTATTCTTATGGTTGAATGGGGCAATGAGTTATGTGTTCATTCAACAATAGCACTGTACAAGAGCCTTTGAAAATACTCCCTCCTCTGCCTACAACACCTTTATCTCATGTGACTCACCATCACTCTCTTGCCCCTGCTCTGTTTTCACTTAGTGTCTCACACTTAGTGCTGTTGTAGGACTGTTTCATTCACCTCTTGCTGTGCTGACTCTCCCACTGGACTGTGAGCACCTAGAGGAGGGTGCATACTGTGTTATACCCACTGTTGGGTCCTTAGTGCAGTGGACAACGTCTAGCTTCACTTGTCCCTGTTACCCAGTGGGCGCTGAGTATATAATGGATGGTTATTAGGGTTCCAGAGTCTCCTAATTCATGGGAACTTTGGCATTGTCAACATTCAAACATCAAAGGAAAAATTTTCAAGGAAGCAGAAAATATTGTGGGAAAATACTTTCACATTCATTTTTTTTTTAAGATATTTATTTATTTATTTATTTGTCAGAGAGAGTGAGCACAGGCAGACAGAGTGGCAGGCAGAGGCAGAGGGAGAAGCAGGCTCCCTCCTGAGCAAAGAGCCCGATGCGGGACTGGATCCCAGGATGCTGGGATCATGACCTGAGCCGAAGGCAGCTGCTTAACCAACTGAGCCACCCAGGCGTCCCTACTTTCACATTCATTTAAATAAAGATGGCTTCCAAGGCCATTTTCATTTATAGTTCTCTTATACTTTTCAAGTCTTAGGAAGTATTCTGGTTGTTTTTTTTTTTTTTAAGATTTTATTTATTTATTTGTCAGAGAGAGAGGGAGAGAGGGAGAACGAGCCCAGGCAGACAGAGAGGCAGGCAGAGGGAGAAGCAGACTCCCTGCCGAGCAAGGAGCCCTATGTGGGACCTGAGCCGAAGGCAGCTGCTTAACCAGCTGAGCCACCCAGGTGTCCCAGTATTCCGGTTTTTAATTATACCTCATAAACAATGTAAAATGACTGTTGTTGGTGGCATTTCAAACCTTGTTCCTATTTGTTTTTTTGATAGGTGGATGTGATGAAGAATGCCTATAACCAAGGACTGGAATGTGACCATGGGGAGGATGAGGGCGGAGATGATGGTGTTTCCCCAAAAGATGTTGGACACAATATCTATATCCTGGCCCATCAGGTGTCACATTTTATATCTTATATTATTACTAATCTTATCAATTGTGTTTTGTGTCATGACTTGTTATATTTTCAAGTTCTGGTCCCATCATTTATTCAATACCTGCCCCCTTGCTCTGGGCCAAGGAGAGGGAAACATTCCCAGAATGCCCAGTTGTGTTCCCAGAGCTATGCTAAGTGTTGATCCACAAGCAAATGATACTTGCCACCAGAAACTACTGGGCCAGGAGACAGGAGACAATGCCAGGTCAGAGCCTGAGAAATAGACAAACCATGACAACAAATGGAAGCTTCAAGGAGAGAGGAGGAGAGGCCAACTGAGAAGATAAAGTGTGAAATAAGGGGGCAAACCTTGGAGACACCTTCTGGCCTCTTTGAGTTAGAGGTTGGCATGTTTCCTACAGAAGTCAGAAGTGGCAGCCTCTAATTGGTTTCCACTGGACTTCTAACAAGGATGAGGCTAAATTTTAAAATTCCTTTGGAGGACCCATTTCTATTCTATAGTTCTTTATGAAAACAGGCATTTGATAAATGTTGTTTGAGGAATTTAATTTTATTAACATGAAGATCAACTTTAAATTTGCATCATCTAATGCAGATTTGTTTAGAAGTTAAACATTTTAAATACATCAAATAGTGCCAATTTGATTTTGTCTATAGCATTTCCCTCTTTTTTATGGGATACAGGCCAAACTCTGTAGACTTTCCCCAACCTGTCTTTCTAGTCATCTTCTAGCATTGTCTACCTCTCTCTCTTCCTTCTTCCCCATACAGCTTACCAGTTAATTGAACAAACACTGATACATATAAAGTACATTGATTTATTCTCACTTTTTAAAATTTTTCCAGTTGTATTGAGATATAAAGGACATATACAGCACTGTGTCTATTTAAGGTGTTAAAAAGTTGCTTTTTTAGACACTTCTTGCCCTTCTCTGCAGAGCTGTATAAAGTATATAAACTCAAGCATAGTCTTTACGAAAGATTCTGGGAAGGAGTCGGATTTTAAAATATATTAACAAAAGAAGCTGCTCTGATTTTTTTAATACAGTTTGATCACTGTGAAGATTTTGGGGCCTCTCATTATATAGCAAAATACATATATAGACTGGACACAGATAAGGGCAGATGGGTTATAGCTAGAAAGACAAAAGAGAATTTTAGGTATTGAGGAACTGAAAGCCAGAATGAAGGGCAAGTTAAAGGAAGAACACAGAGGTTTAGGAGGTAGAAAAAGTGTCATTTTAATTTTATTTTTTAAAAAGATTTGTTTATTTGAGAGAGAGTGAGAGAACACAAGCAGGGTGAGCAGCAGGCAGAAGGAGAGGGAAAAGCAGACTTCCCACTGAGCAGAGAGCCCGACATGACATGCCGCTTGATCCCAGGACCCTGGGATCATGACCTGAGCCGAAGGCAGACATGTAACCAACTGAACCACGCAGGCATCCCAAAGCTGTCATTTTAGAGAGAAAGAGAAATTCAGGTGACAGGAATCGAGTCACTCTAGACAAGGAATGACTAAAGACTGAACGTGAGCGGAAAGGAAAAAAGTCACTGGCTGAAAACACAAATCAAATTGGCTACTAGGAGGAAGAGAAAAATGTGATGGCCCAGCATGTGCCTGGGCAAGGAGCTATTTCAGAAGCTGTAGGGTTGTGGAAGAAAAACAACAAGGAAGAGTGGGCCAGGGTGAGCAGTGAAAATTTTAGAGGAAGGAAATAGGGGAATTTAGCCGCCCATGTTTTCTTGACTGAAAACTGGTCTGACTCTGTCTGGAGATGCTGTCCCCTCTTGCACGAGTGAGTGGCTACACGAACAAGTCCTGACCTGACAGGCTTTCAGTGGGAAATGAACAACCAGCATGGCTAAGTCAGCCTTGGAACCAGAAGAGTGGCAGATGTTTGAACCAATCACCCCCATCCATGAAGAGGAGGTTTAAAAATGCCATCTCAGATTACCTGTATAATGTGTGGAACAGTAAAAATGTCCAGGTCAAGAAAAGACTTTTCTAGGTCAGTTAATTTTTAAGCAGACGAAGTATAAGAGTAGAGAGTACAGATTTTAAAAACAGGCTATGGAGGATATGGAGAAGAATGGAGAATGAGTATAAAGAATGCAAGAGCTGTCATAGAATGAAGGATAATGATAGAAGATATGAAAATGATAGAAAATATGAAGTTAAAATGCAGATGGCAAAAGAGGTAAATGATCTTGCTGGGTGTAAGCTTATGACAGTGCTTGGAGAGAACAGATTAGATTCAGAGACAATGGTGGAGTTGTACAAGGAGTGGGAATTCAGTAGTAAAAAAAAAAAAGGAGTAATAGGGTACAATTTACTGAAACAAAGAGATAGAATCACAGATGGGAAAACGTCTTGAATGGAGAGAAACCTGTATGTAGAGGTTTCTTAATTTTGCAAAACCAAAACGTCAAAAAAGCAGTAGTTTGTAGAGCTGGGATGGTACAACACAGAGATACATGAGTAAAGCCAGACTGAGTATAGGGAAGAAGGAAATTCTGAATTGCTGAACACTCTAAACCTTGTGATTCAATTGTAAGAGTAAATATGAAATGAGAGTAAGTGTGTGTTCTTTGAGGAACTCAAAAACAGGATAGGAGTGGCAGAATATATAAAACAGTATATGTAACTGACTGTGTAGAGTTAAGCAACTGTCTGCTTCTTTTCTTAGAGTGACACAGAACATTGTTACCTTCTTACTTTTTAAGGTACTCTCTTGGGTGACTCCTCCCACCATTGTGTGTGTGTGTGTGTGTGTGTGTGTGTGTGTGTGTGAGAGAGAGAGAGAGAGAGAGAGAGAGAGAGAAAAAAATTCAGTTTTCACTCAGAGAAGAGAGCCCACTGTGCTTTTTTGATCTTTCTACAAGTGACTCCTTTGGCATTCTCTAGGCTGGCATGTTATATTGGTTTCTTGGGAGGCCAGCCATGGTTGCTGAGTACCTTACGAATCTTTTGTCCAGGCAGCGACCACACCGAAGAGGAGGAGTCATGTGCTTTGCTTTCAGGAGAAGCCAGGTAGCTGTGCTCCAAGGGTTTGGTTGAGCCCCGCTTTTGCTGCTTTCACTGTGGGTATGGAATTATTTGTCCCCTGAATGCTGATGACCATGCAGATTGGTTTCTGCCTTTACACAGTTCAGTAATTCCAAAACCAAGGTTCAACTTCCTCCTTGTTTTACTATAATCATCTTTTGTACAGACAGTTTATTTTGGTGCCCTCAGACTTTCAATTTTTGTTGTTATTCTTTTCATGGTAGTGAGGTAGTTCTGCTTTTTCTACCGTGACATCCTTTTTGGCCCTTCCTGTGGTTGGTGTTACAAGAAACAAATAATGCTTCTTTCTTGTAAGTGTCTTGTCTGATCTACATAAAACTATAAATACATCAAAAAGGGAATTTCTTAAGTTCTACTACTATGGTGCATGCAGAACATTTCCTGAAAATTCAGCTATGGGTCCTTTTTTATTTTCTGCTGTCCACATGTTCTCCTTCCATATCTCTGCCCTGTCTTTCTGCTGTGGGCTTTTTCTTTTATATTTTGCCTTCTTACTGTTCCTTCTCCCCTTTATTCCTGCCTTTCCATAGGATAGTCACTGCCTGCAATCTAGGGTCTTTTTCAGTACTTTGTATGTGTTTAACATGTATTAAACCATATGATTTTTCTGGTCCCATATAGCAATTTCTGTTTTTCCATCTGAAAAACTTTATCCACCCCCCAGCTTTATTGAGATATAATTAACACATAACATTGAGTTAATTTAAGGTGTATAATGTGCTGATTTGACATATTTATATGTTGCAAAATGATTAACCACCATTAGCTTCATCCCATTGCATCATTATTTCCTTTTGGTGAGAACATTTAAGATAAATTCTCTTGGCAACATTCACTATATGATTACAGGATTATTTGCTATAGTCACCATGCTGCACCTTAGATCCCCAGAATTTGTTACTCTTATAACTGGAAGCATATACCCTTTAACCAACATCTCCCCATTTCTCCCAGCCTCCAGCCCCTGGTAACCATCATTCTACTCTCTGTTTCTCTGGCTTCCACATTTTTAGATTCTACATATAAAAGATCATATGGTATTTCTCTTTCTCTGACTTATTTCACTTCGTGTAATGGACCTCAAGGTCCATCCAAGTTGTTGCAAACAGCAGGAGTTCCTTCTTTCTCATGGCTAAGTAATATTCCATATTGTGTGTTTATATATACATACCACATCTTATTTATGCATCATCCCTTCATGGACACTTGGATTGTTTCCATATCTTTCCATATCCATATCACTATTGTGAATAAGGCTTCACTGAACATGTAGGACCCTTTATTTCAATACCTACCAGAATTAAGATGTATATGGAGAAAAGTATTAATGAGCAAGCCTTTGAAAAGCAAAAATGACCCTAACCCCTGGCTCATAAGGCAAGAAATGATGGATCACTTTAACTGGCTATATGAAATTATTATTATTATTATT
>ML099093.1:2625-14719 GCA_003697995.1 Taxidea taxus jeffersonii
TCAGGTCATGATCCCAGGGTCCTGGGATCGAGCCCCGCATCGGGCTCCCTGCTCGGCGGGAAGCCTGCTTCTGACTTTCCCACTCCTCCTGCCTACGTTCCCTCTCTCATTGTGTCTCTCCCTATCAAATAAATTAAAAAAAAAAAAAAAGAAGAGAATTCTGCACACAGGCAAGACAACCTTGGGGACATGATGGTGACTAAAATAAGTAAGTCGGCCACACAAAAAACCCAAATGCTGTGTGATTCTACCTGTAGGAGGTACCTAGAGGAGTCCAAGTTGTAGAGACAGAAATCCAACGGTGGTTGCCAGGGGCTGGGGCAAGGAGAGTGGACTGTTACCATCTAATCCGTTTAGAGTTTCAGTTTTGCAGGATGAAAAAGCTCTGGGGAGGGATAGTGGTGACGGTTGCTCGAGAATGGGAGTGGCATTAATGCCATGGAACTGTGCGCTTAAAATGGCTGGGAGGGCACCTGGCGGGCTCAGTCGGAGGAGCATGTGGCTCTCTATCTCAGGGTCATGAGTTTGAGCCCCACTGGGTGTAGAGATGTCTTTAAAAAAAGTGGCTGGGCATGGTAAAACTTACGGGATGTGTGTTTTTTCACAATAAAACAGTTGGGGGGAAACACAGCCTAGCTTCCATCTTTCTGTTGGATCACTCACCCTGAGGAAGCCCTCAGTGGGATGTGAGGACACTCAAGGAACCCTATGGACAAATTCAGGTGGTGAAGAACCACGGCTTCCTGCCAACAGCTCTGCATCAACCTGCCAACCATGTGAGGGCGCCATCTTGGAAGTCAGCCTTCGGGCCCAGGCAAGCCTTCAGACAAGGGTCCTGGCCGGCTCCTTTACCGCAACTTCATCAGACAGTCGTCCAGAGCCATGCAGCTAAGCCACTCTCAAGCCCCTGGACCACGGAAGCTGTGTGAGATAATATAATAATAATGTTTGGAGCCCCTCAGCATTGGGATAATTTGTTACTTTAGCAATAGAAAACTGACATATTTCCTCATCTGTAAGATAAGGATAATGATCATTTCACGGGGTTGTTGGTGATGATAATTTTATGATGATACCCATGATGATAATTTCATAGGTTGTGTTTCATAGGGTTATTGCTGAGAATTAATTAGCAAATCACGTAAAGGACTTGGAACAGGGCCTGGCGCGCAGTAAACGCTCGGTGAGTGTTAACGAGCGTGATTTCATGTTCTCTGTGATTTCTGGCATTGGTGGGAGCTCAGCTAGACAATAGCTCTCCGTTAAGGAATGCATGTAGGCTGTAGGTTGCAGTGGCGATAAAAATTATAGGAACAGGGAGAGCTACCATTATGGAGTGCTCACTGGATGCCAAGCTTTGGGCTAAGCAATTTACTTCTTTTCCTCGAAGCCCTCCAGCCTCCCTTGGAAGTGGACACTATTATTTTCCCGTCTTACAGACTAGAAAACCAGGATCCAGAGAAGGAAAAGGACTGGCCCTAGGTCACATAGCAAAGCAGTGCTGTAGTCAGAATTTGAACTCAGATGCTTCAGACCCCAGATTTTCTCTTTGCCACCACTAGACTGAGCTGCAGCTTGATGACTCCCCCCAACCCACCGCCCCCGCCATCTTTCTCCTCCAGCCAATTCCTGCTCATTAGCACAGAAGGGAAATTGCCAACACATTTGACAAGCGGGTCCTTTGTTCCTGAAATCTCCCTTCTGTCAGTGTCAGACTCCCTTCCGCTCGGGAGACCAGAGAGTAGGTTCCCTTAGAAATTTTTTCTGATTGCAGTGTCCTCTCCCTAACTCTCTCCTTCCAGATTCAGGATTGGCAATAGGAAGGACATACGCATCCAGAAAAAGCACAAAACGACCTGCCCAGCCTTCATCCCCCTGTAGTGTCTCCTCTCGGGCAGTTTATTCAGGCCCGAACCTTTGTAGCCTGGCACCTTCAGACACGCTGCCAGCTGGCTTCTCACAAAAGCTCTCCTAATATTTACTCTGGGGACATGTGGCCATCAGGAAGGGCATGTCCCCAGACAGGCGATGAGCTCAGGACATGGGCATTGCCACACCTGCTCCTCTCCCCGAGGAGGGGGAAACAGTTGGGCGACTCCTGACAACACAGCGTTTTTGGAGCCCGTGTGTGTTCTTGTGTGTGGGCAGGAGGGCAGATGGGGCCTAGCGGGAGGGGCAAGGATGTCTGCACCTGCAGTGTGGTAGTGGCTGTGCTGGGCCTGCTTTCTCCCATGTCCTTGCTTCTCGGCTATTTCTGAATTGCAGGAAGAAGTACATTTTGCATCATGACCTGTAACACACACAATTGAAATGGAAATTGCATGAATCTGTACTTATATTATGAGCAATGCATTCTATTCTGTTCTGTTCTATTCTATTTCTATTCCAGCCAAGTTGTTCTTTCATTCAAAAAGTAACAGTCATGACCCGTGAAATCAATTGCGAAGTCCCGTAACACAGGTCTGTAACCTGGGTCTGTGAGCTTGCAGGAGACAAAACTCCCTCTCTTTATTTTCACTGACCTCCAGCTGACCTGTTCCTTCCTTCAGTTGCCAACGCAGGTAACAGATCATCTTAGTATTTGCAGTACTTGTGATGTTGTCACTGATACAAATCGTAGATGATTTTGTGTTCCATTTCATTTTTTTAAAAGATTTTATTTATTTGATAGAGAGATCACAGGTAGGCAGAGAGGCAGGCAGAGAGAGAGGGGGAGGCACCTCCCCGCCGAGCAGAGAGCCCGATGCGGGGCTCGATCCTAGGACCCTGGGATCATGACCCGAGCCGAAGGCAGAGGCTTTAACCCACTGAGCCACCCAGGTGCCCCTTGTGTTCCATTTTAGTTGTTGCCGATGACTTAAAACAGCAATGACGTTCTTCCCCCTCTCAACATTTTGGTCATTAGGAGACCCACTGCAAGATCTTCTTGTTTGTTAATAAAGAAACACATGTATTACTGTATCACATAGTTAAAATATTTTGATAATTGCATTTCAGTAGAGTAGGTCTCTTTTGTAAACCTATGTGTCATATTTCATATACTTAAAATTACTTTTCTGAGAGGGTGTGCATGGGGTTTATCAGAGTGCCTGGGGGTCCCGGGCATGCAAAGTTTAAGAACCCCTGCAGGAGTGGTCCCAGCTCAGTTTATAAAATGCTGTCCCAAGCTGTAAACTTCAGGGGAGCAGTGCCCTAGGGTATCTAACCCATGTGCGCCCCCTGAGCCAACACTGAAAACACACCAGTGGCCAACATTTGTGTAACACTTACCTGTGCCCACCTCTCTACAAGGAACTTTATGGATCATTTGGTTTAATCTTTATGCCAGCCTTATTAAGCGGGTGCTATTTTTTTGCCCCATCTCTCTCTTTACCCAATTTCACTTTTCTTCACACCAGTGCGTCAGATGTCTTAATCTGTTAATTGGCAGCCTTCCTCTTGAGGATGTGTTGTTCTTTTCACATTTCTTGTAAGACAGGTCAACTGGCAACAAATTCCTTCCATTTCCATTCGAGAGTGTCATTATTTCTCTTGCACTCTTGTGGGGTAATTTTGTAGGGTATAGAATTCTAGGTTGGTGGGGTTTTTTTCCCCTTTTCTTTTCTCTCAACACTTGCTATCTCTCGTTCCATTCTTTTCCTGCTTGCATGGTTTCTGAGAAGTCAGGTGTAATTCTTATCATTGGTCCTTTACAGGTGAGGTATTTTTTCCTCTGGATTCTTTCAGGATTTTTTTTTTTTTTAATCTTTGATTTTTCTCTAGTTTGAAAATGACACCCTTGGTGGAGTTATTTTGGGGAAATTTATGCTTCTTGGTGCTTCCTGGATCTGTGATTTAGTCTGACATTAAGTTTTGGAAATTCTCAGTCATTTTCATTTCAAATATTTCTTCTGTTCCTTTCTCTCTTCTCTTTCTGGTATTCCCGTTATGCAGATGTCACACCTTTTATAGTTGTCCCACAGTCCTTGGATCTTCTGTTTTTTTAGTCTTTGTTCTCATTGCTTATAAGTTTTTGAATTTATGCTCTACTGGAGGGAGGAATTTATCATCTATTAGAGGGAGGAAAACAATAAAATATAGTGTGTCAGAGATGGTGTTACGAAGAACAATAAAGCAGAAGGGGACAGACTATGAGAGGTATGTGTGTGTGGGCAGGGGAGGTTGCCATTGTAACCAGGATTGTCAGATAAAGAGGATGCCAGGAAGGTGGCACCTGGAGGTGGTGAGGGAATGAGCCATGAGGCCAGCCTGGAAAAGATGTTCCAGGCATAGGGGACAGTGATTGCAAAGGTCCTGGGGTGGAAGTATGCTCAGTGTATTGGAAAATTGAATGGTGGCCAATGTGTCTGAACAGGAGTGAGGGAAGGGAAGAGTAATCAGACAGGAGATCCAAGAGGATTGAGGGTTCAGGGGTGGGTACTGGAAAGGGGCAGGATCATCAGGTGGGTCCACTCTGGGCATGTTTGAGGAACAGTGAGGAGGCCAGTGACAATGGAGCCATGCACCCTCAGGGGAAAGCAGGGGGAAGTGAAATCAAAGAGACAGTGGGGCTAGGGGATATATGGCCTTGCAGACAGCGCCAAGGACTTTGGATTTTATTCAGAATGCGATGAGAAGCCTCTGGAATGTTCTGACAATGAAGTGACATAATCAGACTGACAGTTTGACAGGATCCCTCTGGGCACTGTGCTGAGAGGAGCTTGAATATGATCAAAGGTAGAAGCAGGGAGCCTGGTCTGGAGGTCATCGCAATCATGAGGCAGTAGACAGCGATGGGGTAGCCCCATGTGGCGGCAATGCAGGGGTGAGCAGCACAGATTCCAAATCTATTTTGGAGCCAGAGCCCACAGGAACCGCTGACAGGCCATTCATTTCAGCACTGTTTGTTATCACAAAAGTTTGGAAGCAACCTTAATGCTCAGCTGTAGGAGACTAGCAATTACTGTGTACAACAGAACACAACACAGGCTCCCAAGAGAATGAGGAAGCTCTTCATGCATTAATACAGAAATACAGAATGATCTTCAAGATCTATGAAATGACAAAAGCAATCTGCAGAGCCGTGTTTATGGTATATTACTATTTGTGTGGGTAAAATAAAACACACACACACACACACACACACAGATACACACATGGTCCTTGGATATGCTGTTCTGTTTGGTTTTTTTTTCCCAGCCTTTATTCTCTTTGCTTTCCAGTTTTTGAATTTATGTTCTGTTGAAGGGAGGTCAACAATAAACAAAATGTATAAATAAAATACAGTGTGTCCGAGGCAGTGTTACGGAGAAGAATAAAGAAGAGAAGGGGGATGGAGCACCAGAGTTGGGTGTGTGACTCTTGTAGGCACCGTGAGGTGTGTTGATGAGAGGTGGTGGGACCACGAATGCCCAGGCACAGTTAACACGAGAGCCAAATAACCTGAGTTTAGACTTTGGTCCATGCACGCCACACCTGGTGGTGGAGGAACTTTGCCACTGCTTGCATATCGGGGTGACAAGCCTGTTACATTTTCAGACCCTCTCTATTTCAGGTGAAGAACAGAAGCTAGTGTTGCCCCTCCAGGTACCCAATTCAGCCTCTCCCACAGGTCTGCACATCCCCATCTCCCTATGCCCTCCCGAAAATAATACAAACTCCACCAAGCTCGTTTTCTCCATACCTTTTTATTGAACTGTGCATACTTTGTTAAAGGACCATTTGCTTAGAAATTCTTGAACATTTGGACATATTTTACAAGACAGGACAGCAGCTGGAGGTCACAATTTCATCTTATCACATGCATAAAGACACAAGTTTTTTGTTGTTTGGTTTGTGTGTATGTGTGTCTGTGTCTGTGTGCGTGTGCGTGCATGTGCATAGGCACACACACACAATGTTCATTTTCACTTTTACAGGAAGGACTAGAGACATCAACTGACCAGAGATGAACAGGACCCACAAATGTGACCCCAAGAAAAGAGTGGCTAAGGACATCGGTCATTTATGGCTAATGTGATTGGCTTGGCCCCCATCATGGGTGGGGTGATCAGAATGGCTTTGCTGGCAGAAAAGCCTCAACCTCACACCATGGTTCCTGGGAGAGACAGAGGGTCTTAGAGCTGATGGAATTGGGGCACATGCTACCTTTGGGGGCACTGGGGTCAGAAGAAAGGAAGACCCATTAGCTCTCAAAGGTGGAGGGCAGGTTTGCCCTCCTTTCCAGCTGGACTCCCATGGCTCAGGGAATGCAATCCAGTTTCCAGATGTCAGCTCCCAAATTCCTGCCCCCAGCAAATCCCTTCCTTGTGAGCTAGACTAGAACATGAGGCTGAAAATGCAAGATAAGAGAGTAGGAAGGAACATGGGGCCCCAGGAAGTGCTGCTCTGAGAAGACTGTGGACCTTGGGGCAGACAAATGGCAAATTTGGACAACATCATGGCCCCCAGTTGAGTCAAAGGCCAAATGGCATTGGTGGGGCTTACAGGCTTTAATGGAAGGGGCCCCCCATTTCTCCTTCCTTCCCAGTTAGCAATACCTCAAGCCTGGCAAGAACTGATGAAATTCTGTATTCACTCACTCAGAAGTCAATCGTTCACACATTCACTCACTCCAAAGAACACCGGCTGGGTGCCTACTATGTGCCACGGGCATACACTGGGGGATAACCCCGAGTTTCCGGCATATAAAATGATGTTCCCAGCCCTTGGCCTTGGACTGAAGCTGGGATAAGTCTGGAGAGCAAACAGGTTAGCTGCCCCAGCCCGGCAGCTGCTGATCTTCCTCTTCCCCACCCGTTAGGCACATGGGGCTTTGATGTCAAGCTTATCTAAGGGAGAGCCCCAAACCCTAGTGAAGACCAGGGGACCCCAAGCCAAAGCCTCGGAGAAGTCCGAATCTCTTGGGCATCTTCTCCTGTGCTTCCCTTCTTGTTTTCCAAACCTGGATTAGCTCAGGGAGGCCAGAAGTGTGGGATGATCCACGTAGAACCTTTGAGAGCATCTTAATGAGACAGAATTGGGAGTTTCCTTCATTATCCAGAATTGTCATGCCATTGTAACCACTGACTTGAGATATTTCTGTAGGACAGAGCTTCAAAGGGGGATCTTGGGAACTGGATTTTTGTTTCACTGTGTTTCCGGGGAATGTCGGAGCTCAGTTTGTCCATGAAATCCTATCATCCAGTCTCACTTCATAATAAAACCGCCCACAACTGCTTATACTTGGGGTTGCCTTGAGGATGAAGGCCCACCTCCTCCAAACCCACCATACACAATTGGGGGAGGGGGATTTTAAAACCTCTTGTGTCAAATGCTCTCCTTGGAGAATGCAATTTCCAGACCGACTGGGGAAGGGGCTACAGATGTGGGAGCCTGGGCAGCGAAAGCTTTGTTTGGCTGCAAAATCAGTTTACAGTGGTCTCTCTCTTTTGGTCCTTCTGGACTTACTTCATTGGGTGGAGATTTTCAGATGTCTTGAATGGGATTTTTCTGTTTTATTTGCCAGAAGAAAAGAAAAGCCCTTTTGGAATGGTGCCATTAGCTGTTGCCTGGGCAGTTCAACGACTGGCTAGTGGATAAGAGATAATTGCATCTTGTGTACAGAAAGCCTCAGGCCTAAGAGGGCACAGGGTCTGGGCAGAAGAGCCGAAGCACCATGAGACGGCCAGCCAGAGATGGGACTGCTCCTTGGCTGGTTTGGGGAGGGTAGCATTAAGTCTCATCCCACCCAGTGTGGGGCCTGTTAGGGCACCGGGGACGGGTCAGATGAGTGATCGGCGGGGTCATTAAAATTGCCCAAGATAGAAAGCAGAAGGGAAGGAGGGTATCCTGCTGCCACTTCCCTCCCTGGGGAAAACTCCAAAGCCTACAATTTGAATTCCTAATTGTGCTCCCTACTTTTGCCTCAATGCCTCGAGCCTGTGCCCAGATGTCCAAACCACATACACACCTCCCCAGGGGAAAGGGGAGCAGATTTCCCTGGTTCTTCAGTCCAGTGGCTGGGCAATGTGAAGGTCCCTCAGCAACATCCGTTTTGTGCATCATCTAGCCTCTTTTGAAGCAGCTCATTCCCCAAAATGGCATCGAATTCCATGGTGAGGCAGCCCTGCCCATGAGAATCACTTTCTTAATCTGAGCTGAAATTGACCACTTTGTTCATTACAGGAAAGAGACTTTCAGAGACTCACTCACAGTCATCCCGCAGGCATATCTTTCCCCTTCAGGAGAACAGCCCCTTCCCCCATCCTGGCCAGGCTTTAGATCTTTTTAGGGTCTTTGTAAAGAGGAATGGAGAGTTAGAACCAGAGGGGAAGAAAAAGATGGATTCACCAGAGCCCCCTGCAAATCCATTTCTTGAAGTCAGCATTTGGGGACATTCAGGAGAAATTCCAGGTTAAGACAAAAGTAGGGGCAGTGGATAGAAACCCAAACTTCCCAATCTCTCTTTAGATGAAACCAGCCACGGGACAGAGTTATTTGCTTATCTGGGCATCAAACCTGGCAAACTACTGGGAGACAATTTGCTTTGTTCTTGTGCAAAAGTCTATAAAAATCTAGTCTGTTTTATTTGGCTCTGGTTCAAATCAGAGTACCAGGAATTTTGGGGGGTGGGAAAACTCTGATGAGGGGAGGGGCAGAGTCCAAAGTAATACATTCGTCCTTGGTTTCCTCTTGGGGTTATCCAAGAGGATGGTTCACTGCCATGGGGTCCGGATTCGGCTCAGAACTCTGATCTGGGCGGAGGCCAGAGTCCTGAAGCTGATAGTGAGGCCGGTGGGGTATGAACACCTAGAAATGAATGCAAGTTGGAGATCATCTGGCCTTTCTTCATCTTCCTGAAGGAGTTGAGGAATGGAGAATCACTTTCTGCTGAAGATCCTGCTTTGTGAGATGTCCTCAGCCTGCCCGAGGCTGGAAGCTGCCTGGTGGAATTAATCAGGACAGTCCAGAAACTCCCCAGGGCCTGGATACGTGGAAACTGGAAAAACACCACTGCCCTAGCCATGAGTCTTTGGTGGTATGGAGCCAGGCAGCTGGGAAGGGATGGGAGATGAGATGGCAGGTTCTTGGGAACGCGTCTTCTCATGGTTTGGCTGCAAACTTGTTTACTGTGTGTGTTTGTTTGTTTTGTGATTTTTTTTTTTTTTTTTGGATGAGGATGTTGCAAATGGATTTAAATGAGGAACCAGTAAGAAGTCGATGAGATCTGAGGCCCAGCATGTTCTCTGAGGTTTGCAAGAACCTGAAGATGCTCTGGCCTTCGGATCCAATTGATGTTACAGGGGAGTGGGTCGCTGGACACGGCAACAGGCCAGCCAAGAGGGGCTTGGGTGCGTTCTGGACCTCAGTGGGAAGTTTGCTTGCGTGAGATTTGTAGTCCTAAGATCTCCAGGGATGAGAAAATTCAGTCTTCAAAATGCCAGCAGGTGGGGGAGGAGAAGGTGAACCAGCCAACGTGCCATCCTGACTTTGAGGCCATCGGTAGTCTTGCCTCCCCTTGGTCTCCCTCCTGCTTCCATGCCCTGGAATCTTAAGAACAATAAATAGGAGAAACACACAGACAGAACGAGGAAAGTTACAGTGTCCACAGACTCTAGGCCAAGTGTCAGGAAATGCCTGCACAAGGAAGTCAGAGCCTGAAGTCTTTCCCCACCGCCAGAAAGTCAGGTCCAAAAGGAAGAAAGAGAGCCTGAGGGGCAATGGGAGGAAATGGAAAAAACAAACAAACAAAAAACCCAGAAAACACCAGCTATGATAATGACCAACCATAAAACTCCTAAGATGTTACTCTGTATTACAAAAGAAGCAATGAGACTGAATAGCCCTATTACAAATTTGCTAACCACATACACATACTATATGCTTATTATCTGAACAAATAATAGACTACTCTGGATATCCTACTGATGTAGGCCTGCATCAGATACTTCTAGAGCCAGAAACGTGGCAATAGGAAATGCAGAGGTAAATTTCATTTTGGGGGCACAGCCAGACTGGTTTGGGTCCCCCTGGCTGAGTGAAGGGATTTACATGTTGTCCTATAAGCGGTGAGAAACCAGAAGTGGGGGGAGGGGGGCTTGAACACAGGGCTGAAGACTCTCCCCTGTTCCCCTGGGGGGCCACAGAGGTGACCCCTTCTTCCTCCAGCCACTAGAAAAGCCTTCTCACCAAGGATCATGCCCCAGAGGCATTTCCCTATAATCTCACTGCATTCGAAATGACCTAATGGACACTGAAGCCTGGGGTTATGCTACTTGGGATTTGTAGGCAGGGAAATAAGGAAAGGGTGGGGGGCAGGAGGAAAGAGAGAGTGAGAGAAAGAGAGAGAGAGAGAGAGACCTGGCTCTTGTGAACCCTTGTCCGTGGTGAAATTTCCATTTCCCCTTGTCGTGGACTAGACACTCCAGCCGCGACTTGGAGCAAGACAGAAATGTACGATAGAAACACACATCAATACATCACAGTTTTACAGAAGAGAATACTGTTGTTGTTGCTGTTTTTCTCCTCAGAAGAGTGGGTCTCGTTAGGAGAAAGGGCGGGGGTGAAGCTACAGTCACCAAGACGTGGAGGAGGAGAGCTGGGAATCAGACTGGCAGTTTGTGGTCACCAGCGCTACTCCGGGGCAAGCCGGGTGAGTTGAAGGAAGGGCCTCCTCAGGATTTGGCTGTTCCCCAGTCTTCTTCCTTCTTGGTCCCCAGTGCTTTTAGAGAAAGGGACTTCATGGTGACAAATGTTCTGTCCTCTTTTTTTCTTTCCCCATTAAGTGTGCTTAAGATAAAATTCCTAAAGAAGGCACTGAGAAATCTACTGTACCCAAGTCCTGTTGTTTTTCTTTACCCAAAGATTTAAAAAAAAAAGGTGGAAAAGCCGACTCCTCCAGAGCTCACCCTCCTCTCTCCGCGGGTCGCAGACGCCCCCGATCACACGGGGACCTGGTCCCTAGCCCTTACTGATAATGGTGGAAGTTGGAAGCCATGGTCCGCTGGGTTCTCAATGAGTTTCACTGAATTCACCAAAGGGACCAGGCATTCACCCGCTAGAGCCCCTAGTTTGGTTTCTTTGGGTTGACTTGGTTTTTTGTTTCCTTTTGTTTTGTCTTTTTCCCATTTTCATTGGTTCAGGAATGGGTGGGACACGGATCACCGAACGAAAGTGGTATTTGCCTCCAATCCATGCTTTCCTCTCCTCTATGAGGACCTATCTGTCAAGGTCAGCTTCTCAGTGGAGACTCTCAGGTAGATTTCCCAGTGCATGGACACAGGTACAGGCAGGGGTAGACACATATTAAAAATCGGGGTATGTTCCTTTTTTGGCAGGTGGGGCCTGGGAAAACTTACAATACTCTATTTTGAGTTGGGCACAAGATAAAAGCTATATTCCCACAATACATACACAAGTAAAAGAAAAAAAACAAAACAAAATGCGATACTTTCTAAGCATAGTATATGCTGAGTTTCAGTTATTCTGTTTCTATAAGAACTCTATAGGACTCTGGCTAGTAAGCCTGAAAAGGTAGGTTCTTAATGATACTTCTGAATTCGTCCTTCAAAAGTGACTCAATAAAATGCTACTTTAAGGTCAGACAAACTACACGGGGAAGGGAGGGCCAGGTCCTGTGTGACCGTACAAGGCAGAAAGGGCCTTTGGTTACAAGGAGAGTTGCACCAATTGGTTATTAGTTTAAAAGAAAGAAACAAGAAGTCATATCCAATCTGTACATTTCTCATCTGCTTCAACCAACAAATGAAATGCCTCGATTTGAAGAAGGGGTGGTAAGTTCCTTCTCGCTATATATGGCTATATTTAAACATGTTCACTTTCCTGATATGTAAAATAGACTCTATTATTATTGTTATTGATTTTTACAGATAGCATCAGCTCTAAAAATATCTGAATCGGAAATCACAACTATTTACTTTTATCAAAAAGCATTTGTTTGTTTTCCCTGAATTTTCACATTTGTGCTGACGGCCGACGGAAATGGTGATAAAAACAAGGAAGAGACGCATGAGCTGACATGGCTCCGGGACGACTGTCAGGCGGCCGCTCCTCAGGAGGCCCCCAGCCCGTAGTGTGCCCCACAAAGTGCTCGGGCCGATGCTGCCTCCTCTCC
>RCUC01117914.1:0-21934 GCA_003697995.1 Taxidea taxus jeffersonii
AAAAAAAAAAAAGCAACATGCTTTGTGCCTCAGACCACATGTAGTTTCACAGGAGAGCTTATTTAACAATCATAAAGAAAATTATAACTTTCCTACAGAAAGATGCAACTAACCTGTAAGGCAAACTAACCACATGTAAGGCAAAAGTTTTACATGCTTTTTCCAGCAGCCTTGGATTCACCTTTCTGTCCAAATGTAAATATCTACAAAACAGTTTGCCATGACATGGTTTTGGTCTGTGGTCACAGTACAAAACAAAATTAAATCCATTTCCTGATCACGTTCTTGGTAACTGAGATAATCAAGCACAAAATCCACTGAAATAATATTTTTTATAGAAAACACACAACAGGGGCACCTGGGTGGCTCAATAAGTTAAGCATCTACCTCCAGCTCAGGACATGATCCAGGGGTCTCTGCTCAGCTGGGAGTCGGCCTGTCCCTCTCCCTCTGCCCTACTCATGCTCGCTCTCTCTCCCAGTCTGTCTCTCAAATAAATAAATAAATAATTTTTTAAAAAGGAAAGAAATAAAGAAAACACACAGGTTTAAACCCTCTATAAGGAGGGTATGTTTCTCCATTAGAAAGACTCATTATATTAGAAATTAAAGATATTTTTTAAGGATACCAATTATTTGAGGACTTTACAGATTTTTATTTCTCTTTAATCCATCACTTACTTTTGGATAAGAATTCAAACCCTCAATAAAAAACTACTGCTGCACACTTGTTTCCTGAATTACATCCTGTCTCCTCTCTTGAGATTCTCTTTCATCCTGCACAATGAGAGCTCAAAAGGGCTATTACAGGAAGTGTTGAACTATCAGCTATTTATAAATGGACAAAATCTTCAAATAGCTTTGTCAGTTACTTCTTCATGGTTTTAGACCTTAAAAACTACCTGTTTTTAAAGAAACAGTCATGTTAGTGACTCAAAACATTAAAATGCTCTCTGGGGAAAAAAATATCTTGTCCCTTTGTTTGGGATCCAAAAGCAGCACTAACATTACACAGTCCCAACATCACAAGATAACAAACAGGTTGATCTTTAAAAAAACACATTAACCAAGTAGCCTTACTCTCATCACTTACCACCAAGAATATTTCATTGTAATATATTGCCTTCAAGTCTTCTATACTGAGGTCTAAACTTCACTGTGCTACATGAGCATTTTGCAAAACAAGCACAGTTTAACATCACATATTAACTTTTTATCCAGCATATTCAGTCCAAACATAGTACACAAAAGTAAAAATCCTTGATTCATCAATGCTGACATCCATTACATCAAAAAAACCTTTCCACAGATCTACTTTTTTCCTATATGGAACTTATAGGGAAACATATCTTTCCCATGCTGCTAAAACAGTAAAAAAAAATTTTTTTAATAAATAAATAAATAAAACAGTAACCTGTACTTCCTATAGCAAACTAATAATTTAAAACTCATTTTTAGGGCCACCTGGGTGTCTCAGGCATTAAGCATCTGCCTTCCACTCAGGTCATGATCCCAGAGTCCTGGGATCGATCCCCACATCAGGTTCCCCACTGGGCAGGAAGCCTGCTTCTCCCTCTCCCATACCACCTGCTTGTGTTCCCTCTCTGTGTCTCTGTCAAATAAATAAATAAAACCTAAAAAAAAATAATTTTTAAAACCCTCATTTTTATTTATGAATAATTATTCTTAATTCTTTTTTTTTAAGATTTTATTTATTTATTTATTTATTTAACAGACAGAGATTACAAGTAGGCAGAGAGGCAGGCAGAGAGAGAGGAAGTAGGCTCCCCGCTGAGCAGAGAGCCGGAGGCAGGGCTCGATCCCAGAACCCTGGGATCATGATCTGAGCAGAGGCTTTAACCCACTGAGCCACCCAGGTGCCCCTATTATTCTTAATTCTTAAAGCTTTAAATACTTTTCCTTATTCTCAACCTTATCTCCATTCTTTAGAGATTCAGATCTCATATATCACCATGCTAGCAAATCATTTCAAGTCGGTACTTCCAAAGGTAAACAGCTTACAGAAATTTTACTTAGCTACACTAATATGCGCAAAAACTGTACCTACTAGGATATTCACTGTAGTATTAGTACTAGCAAAATACTGGAAACAGCCTGAATGTCTGTCCATCAAGAGGGATGGTTAAATAAATTACATAAGTCAATACAATGGAATAGTGAAACTATTAAGAGGAACCAGGCATCTCTGCATATCAGTTATATAATGATCTTCAAATTATATTTGTTTAAAAATAAACAAACTGGGGCTCCTCTTTCTCTCTCTCTGCTTCTCTCTGCCTGCCTCTCTGCCTACTTGTGATCTCTCTCTGTTAAATAAATAAAATCTTTAAAAAAGAATAACAATAAAAATAAATGTAAACTACTTATCATTAAATACACACACCCCAAGAAAATCTAAGATGGAAAACCAAGAATACCAAGAATGGCTGCCTGTAAAAAGGGAAAAGAGTGGGGAAAGGGAAGGCTTATATATTACACTATGTATTGGGACGCCTGGGTGGCTCAGTTGGTTAAGTGGCTACCTTCCGCTCAGGTCATGATCCCAGCGTCCTGGGATCGAGTCCCACATCGGGCTCCTTGCTCAGCAGGGAGCCTGCTTCTCCCTCTGCCTCTGTCTGCCTGTGCTCGCTCTCTCTCTCTAACTAATAAATAAATAAATAATTTTTTAAAAAAGAATTTTTTTATATTACACCGTGTATCTTTTTATGCACATGCACTTACTACTTACTGAACACACACTTTTTCTTCTTAACAAAATACTTTTTTAAAAAGTGATCAGATATCCTTGCTTGTATTCACAGATTGACAGTTTTTCAGTTCAAGTATCAGTTTGCATTATCAAACTGTTTCAGCCTCAAAATCCCTCCTATAACTTAAAAGACATGAGCTTTTTCCTATTTCACTTGTCCACACCATCATATACGCATTTTTATTAAATGGTCACCTCAGGGGCACCTGGCTGGCTCAGTCAGTGGAACATGCAACTTTGGTCTTGGGGTCATGAATCTGAGCCCCACGTTGGGTGCAGAGATTACTTAAATTTTAAAAAAAGTCACTCTATGGATTTGAAAATTGTGTTGCTAAGCCATTCGTTCCAAAAATTCAAAACCTTCCCAGTCCAGTATCACAGGGAAGGGCCACTTCTCAGCCACAGTAATCACATCCCTCGAGCCACATGTGGCTAGTGGCTACTACACTGTAGAGCACAGATGCATCTGCATCATTGCATGAAGTTCTATTGGACATCACTGCTCTAGACTAAGAGTTGGTAAACTAAGCAGGGCAAACTACAGCCTCCAGACCAAAGTCAGCTGACCACCTGTTTTTGTAAATAAAGTTCTTCTAGAACATAGCCATTCTAATTTAAATTTATTTACATATTATTTGTGGATATTTCTGCACTACAACAGCAGATTCAAGTACTTATAACATACATGGTATGGCTCACAAAGCCCGAAATATTTAGTATCTGCCTCTTTGTGGAAAAAGTTTGTCTGTCACAGCTCTAAATCAAATTTCATTGAAAAGAGCATTTATTTCCCTTGGGCTTCAAAAATTAAGTTCTGAAGGCTTGCACTTCATAAATGAAGGACGAATTAAACATAAACCAATGACCGTTTGATTTACTAAGTGCTAAAGATACTAAGTTTATTAACATAAGCCCATCATCTCAATAAATTTCCTAAAGTATGCTTGGATGCTGACATTTTCTAAGCATCTCTATAAAATAGCTAGTAAAAGCACAGAACAGGCACCAGGGGTTGCTCGATCAGTTAAGCTTCCAATACTTGATTTTGGCTCAGTTAATGATCTCAGAGCCATGAGATCAAGCCCTTCAGGTTATTACTTATATTGATATCACACATCTAAGAACAAAGAAGAGCAGAATCACAGCTAATGAATCTACTTGGTGAGTAAGAGAAGGCTTCTAGAAGAAAAGCTATTTGAATTGGGTATTAAGGATGAGCAGGAGTATGCCAAGTTAATGGGAGTGAGGAGAAAAGGGACGGAGGAATGGCAGAGCAACACCATTCTACTTTGAATGCAGGGAAGAAAAAATAGACATGAAAAGGACTTACCAAGTCCTAGAAAATATGAATTCAATGCTACAGAAGCATGGCTTGAAGACTCTGGAATAAAGGAGGGAGCTGGTGGTAAGCATAAAGGCTGTAAAGACTAGACTTTAGGATCTGAATGCAAATGGCTTTACATGCTGACGTGAGGAACTAAGATTGGATGTGATGATTTGACCAGAGAGAATGCAGTTTTCCAAGATGTGACATGATTAATTTTATTTTGTAGAAAAAAAAACACCCCAGGCAACTTGGATTTTGGACTTTCGTGAGAAAAGACTAAGATAATAGCAGAGACCAATTTGTCTACTGGGCAAATCAGAGACGGTGGACAAAAGTAAGACAGTGAGAATGGAGAGAAACCAGATAAAGAGAACTACAGGCCTGCACTTCTACTCTTTTTTAAATGTCATTGTGATATTTTCTCTTTTCTGTTATTTGTTGGTATAGATGTATCCTTTGCATGGATAAGGTTTATAGAATGAGACTGACAAAACTGGAGGCAATGTGGCCTTTTTTGTTTTACCTCCTTTGATATTAAGAAGGAAAACACGTTAGAAAATGCAATAACTCAGTCACGAGATCTGGATTACTGTCTTGTAATTTGCTGTGAGGCTTGTCTTTGTTGTGAGACTATGGTCATGACAACCTCTAACGGCCCTGGTTTTCTCATTTGTAAAGAAGAAATGAGACTAGTCCCACATCGGGCTCCTTGCTCGGCAGGGAGCCTGCTTCTGCCTCTGCCTGCCTCTCTGTCTGCCTGTGCTCGCTTGCTCTCTAACAAATAAATAAAATCTTTAAAAAAAAAAAAAGAAGAAGAAGAAATGAGACTAAATGATCTTAAAACTCTTGATAGCTTTCTAAAACGTTATGATCATACTGATATATCTTTAACCTCTATAGATCTCAAAAAAAAAAAAAAGGAATGCAAATACTATCATCTATTTTAACTACAAACCAAATATGAAAAATCTATCAAAACCAAGCTGTTATGGCCATGCCTATGTGTGTCCACGTGTACCTAACAAATTTATTAGTGAAGGATTTCATGACCTATATTAAAACATGTAAGACACCAATTACTCATCTGTAACTTCACACATTAAGATACATAGTTACCAACTACTCATCTGAAACCCTAAGGCAAAACTGAAACTGTTGTCAGCCATTTCACTTTCAATTAACAAGTATCTTTCAGACATCTCCAAAAAGAAGCATTCTTTGATTGGAGTGGTTCAAAGGCTAGATGAATGTCTGCAAAGTTGAACAGTAGTATTGTTGGGTACAACAGTTTTCAGACATAACACTATCCTATGGAATCAAGTTTGTTTGAACCTCTTATTGACAAAAGAACTTTTTAACAATATTCCTTTATCAATCAAAACAAAGTTTTTCAAATTTAAGAAATACGGTCTTGAGATCTGTAACCATAAACTGTTATATGTGACTTTTTACTGTTAAAGAAAACCTATTACAAATTCTTGCTCATACTAAAAAATCTAGAAATATTCCGAACTTGTTTCTCAAGAAAAATTTTTAAACCTGATTTTATTTAAAAAGGATGGTTGGGTCAAAAGATTCTCTTCCTTCAAAACAAAAAGAACAAAAAGAACATGTAACATTTTTATTGAAAGTGAAAAACCCAAATGTAATCTTTCATTCCCACTATTATAAGTTTATGTAGTATAATTAACATATCCTAAGTTTAAGTCGTATTTCAATGAAAATTTTCTAAGGTTTTTTTAAACTGTAACATTAAACTACAAGCAGAGGCTTTTCTAGTGATGCTTCGTGCTACATTACTTCTTCCTGTGTTTCTCCAAAAGACCTGAATGATTTTTTGGTTATATACTACATTATATACATCAGAATAATTTCACTTTAATGAGCCCATGTGATTTTTTTCTTGCTCCCTAAAATAGCACTATACATTTTCTTCAGAATTAACCAAAATAAATTCTGTAAAGAGCTAAACTGTAATTGACAGTGATCAGAGTAAAATCCTTTACTATGCAAATGTACATCACAGTTTAGAACCATTACTAAGAACTTTCTATTCTTTCAAATCACTAGTATCAATGAACATAAAACTAATCCTACCAACCCACAAGAGATTTGTGTTTACTGTAAAGCCTCAAATCTCAACTAGATCCTTGGTCCAAGGAAACCTACCTTTATAATGATTTTTCTTACAAGTAATACAGTGATATCAACTAATGCTTTCAGATCCTACAAGTTTCTTTAAAACGTATATTTTGAGAATACACAACTGATCTTATTCTATTAAAGAAACTTCATTAATTCTAATCAAACAAATTTCACTCAAGAAGAAACTGTAGTCGAATCAAGAACTTTATTAGAGGGGAAAATATTCAAATAGAACAATTAGAAGCAGGAATTAAATTATCTGTTTTCTGTTATAGCCCATGCTATCGAAATACAATTCAAAAGCAGAATTTTCAATTTTTCTCAAAACTTGCCTACTAAAGGGAAGCTATTTTAACAAGAATGAAAATACATTTTAGAAATTCCAGATGAAATGTATTATAAAATTAGCATAAGGAGTATGAAAAACATCTTGTAACTTGTTTTGTAATGCCAATGTCCAGATAGGAAAACTAGATGTCCTCTCCCCAAGTATATCTGATAAGATTCCTACAGGGACACCAGTGAAACAAGTAAAGTTAATATTCCAAAAACAAAATACAAGCTAATTATAGTACCTCACATTCCAAGCTATTAATCCAAGGGCACTTGGCAATTAACTAAATGAAAGTATTATGAGAAAAGTTTACAACTGAATACGATGGGGCCCGTTCAGTTATAAGACAAAAATTACTTGCAGTAACAATCCTTTACACGAGTATAGTACCTGGTGATTTCCACCATACTTTATGATAAAACAATTTGTAAAGTTGTGCTTTCTCGTTCTCTGTAGGATATTAGCACAGACTCTAACGACTTTCATCCTAGAGTTCATAAATCAACTGTATCAGAGTGCGCAGAACGGTAGGCAGCACTTCAAATCTTACTAATGTCATTATGGCTGATTCTCACTTTATCCAGAAATGTTTCCTTACAACCCTAAAACCTCTCTTTCATATAGTTTTTTAAATCTAAGTCTTTGAAATCTAAGGGGGACAGGTACATAGACGTTCCTGGGCTTCTAACTCTGGAGGAGGAGAATTCCTGCCAGGAAGGGCGGTGAAGAGGCGATTGGTTCAAACCTATCCTTCGCAGGCAGGGAGCTGGTTCCACCTGTCCTACAGCACGTCTACCCTACAGGACGGAGGACAGGCGTTCTCAATACTTTATCCAGCTCGCCTTCTCCTAAGAGAACAATCAATAAAGGCTTCCTAAGAGGTCATTACGGTTCTCCCAAAACTCTCCGGAAAACAAAGATTCACATTCCGTTCTGGACAATCTAGGTGCTCGATAAAGCCCAGCACGCAGCCATTTAGCCAGGGGACAGAGTGGAGGACATCAGAATATCCAAGGTGGGGGGGGAATGATTTACCAGAGAACTAGGTGAACTCTGAAGTTCTGCGGATAAAACGCGGTTAGTTTCCCAGGAGGTCCTACATTCGAGGGAAGGTGCGGAATTCAGAATGTGAAAAAGCGAAATCGGGGCAAATGAGGAGGGATCCAGAAGTCGCCGGGTCTAGACAGGGAACCGGGGTTGCGCTGAGGTGCCAATGGGCTGGCTGGCCCCAAGGGCAGAGGGGCCCGGCGGGTCCGACCCGTGAGGCTGGCTAGGACCCCAGCGCTCGGCCGCGCGACCGGCTCCTCGGCTAGGTTTCAAACCGCCGCCCCCGGGAGGCGCTCAGCCGATTGGAAGTTCCACAACGACCGTCACCAGCCCAGGGCCAGAGCGGCAACTCCTCGGCAAAGCTCTCCCAGCCCTCCGCGTCTCCCCAAGAGACCAGACCCCACAAACTCCACCTCCAACCGAGGTCCCAACTCGAGTCCCGCCGCCAGCTCCATGCATGAGGAAGGCGCCCTCTGGGACGGGACCGACGCCCCCCGACTGGGCTGCGCCGCGGGAGTTCGAGGGGCGCGACGGGGCCGCGCGGGGGGCGGGCAGCACCCGCGTCCCTCAGTCCGCGCTGGGACGCGGCCCCGCGACCACCTCCGCCTCGCCCCTCCGGAACGGCCCGACCTGGCTCCGACCCACCCATCCCGCGCGGTCGCGGGCAGGGCGAGGACCCAAGCGAGCCTACTCCCCCCGCCCCTGCTCTTACCCATCTTTCCGCCTCGCCTTGTAGACGTGCCCGTAGGTGCCGCGTCCCACTTTGCACCCTTCGTACTCAAACAAATCCTCCACCCGCTCCCGCTCCGCCGCCAGCTTCGCCTTGAAATCATAATCCATTGTCTGCTTTCCCCATAGAGGCACCGGGACGCGGGGGGCGCCGCCGCTCAGTCCCTCCTCCTCCTCCCCCCGCGACCGCCGCTCCACTTCTCCAACAGCCGCCTCTCGGGCGCGCGCGCGCCGCCCGCCACCCCGCGGTCCGCCTTCAGCAAGGGACTCCTCGGCGGCCGCGGCAGCCACCTCCTCCACCACCTCCTCCTCCTCCGCGGCGGCGGCGGCGGCGGCTCCCGCAGGCAGCCCCAGTCCCGCCTCCCCCCTTCATTTCCTTGTTTTGGAACCTGGTGGGCCGCGCCGCGGCTTCCTCGAGCTCATTAACGAACCATCCCGCCCACCCCGAGGTCGCGGAGGCTCCTGGGAAATGTAGTTCCGAAGGCTTAAAAAAGAGGTTGAGTTTTGCCAGCAAAAGGAATACAACACCCAGGTTGCTTTGGGCCGCCACAGCCCCACCCCCACGAGGCGTGCACGCCTGCGTACTGGGGCCGCCCCTCCCCCTCAGGTAGCGCCGGACTGCCAGTTCCTGTGAAGGTAGAAACCTCAAAGTTGCAGTATTCTCTCTGCGAGTCTGTGGGAGCTGGTGGAAAGAAGGCCCTTGTTCTGGTGTGAGAAGGTACTCCACTATAACTGCTTCCAGGCGAGAAGGACAGTGGAAAGTATTTGGCAAGTGCTTTGCTCAGGAGTTTGCTCAGCGGTTTGAACGGCGAAGGCTGTGGTTAAGGCAGTTGTACTGCAGATTGTTTGTTTTTTGTGACAATTGGTCCGCCTGTTACCCCGCCCCCTCCCCCGTCCAACCGCTCATTGGCTGAGACTAGAGAATGACGTCCTCGTTGGTGCGTGGGTATCCCCAGGCTTTGGCTTCTTTCCCGTTCCTGATTGGTAATGGGGTGTGCTCGGTTGTTTCTGATAGGTTAATCTTTTTTCTTTACGATGCAAAAACCGTATTTCAAAAGCTGAACCATCAGCGGTTTCCAAGTCCTAGCGTCGGTCTGAGGAGAACTTCGGAGCGGTAGCAGCCAATCACCCTTTTCCTCGCGCTCTAGTCATGGTCTCCTCCTACCATATGCGGTTCCCACAGCCAAGCTTTGGCCATCTGTCAAGGACAGTTAAAGTGCCAGGAGCGGGGAGCCTGGGTGGCTCAGTAGGTTAAGTCTCTGCCTTCGGCTCAGATCATGATCTCAGGGTCCTGGGATCTGAGCCCGCTCGGGCTTTCTGCAGGCAGCCTACTTCCCCCTCTCTCTGCCCGCTGCTCTGCCTACTTGTGATCTCTCTGTGTGTCAAATAAATAAATAAAATCTTGAAGAAAAAAAAAAAGTGCCAGGAGGATAGATCGTTTTAAAAACAGTCATCAGGCTTGGATTGTAAAAGTCTTTTCATGGTCGATGCATAATGATGACATTCTCCTAGAATGTTTAAGAAAGTCTCCTTAAGGTGAACATGGATTCATTTAATCATTACGTGCTTAACGTGTCAGATGCTTAGGATACAATCTTAAACATGATTGCTGCTAGGATAGGACTAATATACCGCTTTTAGTGGGAGTACAAAGAAGAAATGGTCACTTTTATCTAAAGTGGTAAGGAGAGTTAATAGTGAGTGACCTCCCCGCTAGGTTTTCGAAGAAACCTGGAAAACTTGGGATGGGGGGAGGGATGGAGATCGTTTACTTACTACAAGAGTAAATTTCTTGGGAAATTTCTGAGATCCTGAAGCCAGTCAAAAAGTATGTGAGTTTCTCTTATTTCCAGGAACTGTGATAAGTGCTGGAGATACCTGATGAAATTGGTCTTTTTCTATCCGCTGAACCAAAACCTATTGAAGAAATAGACGTGCAGGTAAATTAAAAATAAACCATGTGGATACAAAGAGCAATGGTAGAATAGGCGGACTTCTAGAGGAGTCAGGCTAAGCTTGGGAGGTCAGTTTGACCCAAAATTTTAAGAACCTTATGTGAAAGGCAAGTGGGCAAATAGCAGAAAATTATTTAAGGCAAGATGGCAAATACATATATCAAGAGAGAACATGATATATTCTTAGAAATGCAACTAGTTTGAATGTTACAGATTAAAGCAGGGAAAGGGGATATCTAAAAAGTCGTTAGAGGTGCCTGGATGGCTCAGTGGGTTAAAGCCTCTGCGTTCAGCTCAGGTCATGATCCCAGGGTCCTGGGATCCAGCCCTGCATAGGTCTCTCTGCTCAGCGGAGAGCCTGCTTCCTCCTCTCTCTCTGCCTGCCTCTCTGCGTACTTGTGATCTCTGTCAAATAAATAAATAAAATCTTACAAAAAAAATCAAAATAAAAATACGTTAGATAAGAGATCAGATTATGAAGAGCAATATATGTCAAGTAAGTGTTAGTTTTCATCATTTTATAGGCAATAGGAAGCCATTAAAGACTCTTGAGCTAAAGAGTATTATCATCAGTGCTGTGTATTCAAAAACTCCTCCTGATAACAGTATTCAGAATAGATTGGAAGAAGGTAAGAACAGTAAAGCTATTGCCTTAAGGCACCTGGCTAGCTTCCCAAGTTGGTAGAGCATGTGACTCTTGATTTTTAGGGTCTTGAGTTCAAGCCCCATAGCATGAAGCCTATTTTAAAAAAGAAAAAAGAAGAAGAAAAGGAAGGAGCTATTGCCTTAATACTTATAAAATAAAGGGATCTGAACCGTAGATGGGCAGTGCTGATCATGAGAAAAAGACAAAAAACCAGAATCATTTATTAATCAAATTCAACAGAATCTAGTGGTCAATTAAGTGTGGGTTTAAGGGAGAGAGAATAATCCAAAATGACTCTCGGGGTTTTGACTTTAACAAAAAAGGTAAATAAAAGAATCGGAGCAATTTTTTAAGAAAAGAATTTTAAGTGTGGCTAGAGCACGTTGAATCTGAAGTGCTTGTACGGCATCAAGATAGCAATAACAAGTAAGTCGAATTTAAATAATTTTTTTTAAAAAAGGACAAGTAACCTGTTAAATATTTTTACCTGCTGACAAGATGTCTGGCCTAAATGTATAGATCTGAAAATCATCAGTGTAGAGTATGGAGAATATTCTTTGGTTGATTGAAATTATTTTTTGGTTGATTCTTAACTATGGAGTTTTGCATTCATTTTATCCTCAAAATATCCCTATTAAATTTCTTGATTTATTGTTATTTTACATATAAACAAACTGAGACAGCTAGTAAATTGAAGAGACAATGCTTAATGAGCATGTACTTGGGCGTACATGAAAAGGGGGAAAATGTGTAAGTAAAAAATCAAATATAGATTATGAAAAAGTTAACTAAAAAAAAATCAAAGTTTTACCACACCCTGTGTTATTAAGGATATGAGGAAATAGTCTTCTACATTGCTAGTGAAAGTACACATTAACAAAATATATACTAGTATATACATTAGATTTTAATTTTGGCAGCATCTATCAAAATTACATAGTAGTTCCCCCCCAAAAAAAATAATAATAATACATAGTAGTACCACTTCTTGTGGTAGATGCTGTGATGTACCCCACAGAATGGATAAATAAAGTATGGCACATCCATCTGTGGATTATTATGCAGCCCTAAAAATAATATGAAGGCTATGAACTATTCCTCTCAGCTCTTTCTGTGCAGGGAAGCTCCATCTGCTAAGTCCTGATTCTACCACTGCATTTGCAATGAGGCCCCACTCCCCGTGGACTGCTGGGAGCCGCGGACTGAGCGTAGCAAGATGTTCAGGCAGGTCCATTCCTGCAGGATGCAGGATTCCTCTGATATGTGACTTTGTCTTAAGGAATCCCAGGTTTAAACCTGTCTGAAACTTTCTTAGAACTATGTTGCAGTCTGAGTCACTAACTACCCCTACCCTCCTAACTTCCCACCCACCCCCTTCATGGGGCTCAAATCAGCATCACTATCTGACTGTCTCCAGCTCCTTTTTCTCCCTCACAGGCATTTCCTCCAGTAAATTTCTTGCATGTCTAACCCCATCTTGGCATCTGCTTTTGAGAACACTTTAACAATGAGGAAATTGTTTAGGCACTGATATGAAAAGACCTCCAAGATATATATTTTTTTAAGATTTTTTTTAAATTTATTTATTTGACAGAGAGAGATCACAAGTGGGCAGAGAGGCAGGCAGAGGGGGAGAAAGAAGCAGGCTCCCTGCTGAGCAGAGAGCCCTATGCGGGGCTCGATCCCAGGACCCTGGGATCATGACCTGAGCTGAAGGCAGAGGCTTTAACCCACTGAGCCACCCAGGCGCCCCCTCCAAGATATATTTTTAACTGAAAAAAAAAAAAGCAAGGATCAGAAGAGTGTCTGTAATATGCTAAAATTTTCATACAAAAGGAAAAATATGTATTTGCTTATATATGCATAGACTGATCGCTAAAAAGACCACAGGAAACCATTTGCTCAGGGAAGGTAAATGGCTTGAGAATCAGGGATAGGAGGGAAAATTTGTACTGTATGCCTTTTTGAATTTTGATTCATAAATGTTTCCTTTTCAAAAGGTGAATAAACATAATTTAAATTTTTAAAAAGTAGGGGCACCTGGAGGGTTCAGTTAAGTGGCTGACTCTTGATTTCAGCTCAGGTCATGCTCTGGGTTTGTGAGATTGAGCCCCACCTGGAGGCCCATCTCAGACTCCATGCTTGGTGGGAAGTCTGCTTGAGATTCTGTCTCCCTCTTCCCCTCCCCGCTCCCCCATTTGTGCCTCTGTGTGTGTGTGTGTGTGTGTGTGTGTGTGCATGTGCATGTGTGCATGCGTGCACCACATGCGCTCCTTCTCTCCCTCTCTCTAAAATAAATACATAAATCTTAAAAAAAAAAAATAGCTTGGCTAAGAAAGGAGAAAGATAGAATTGAACCTACCATAGTCAAGAGAAGTTCAGAGTTTAGATTTGTTATTAGTTCACTTTTAATAGGAGGAAGATTTTCATATACTGAAGGGAAAGAACTGGTGGAGAAAGAAAAGGTGAAAACATAGGAAATATTGGAGCTAAAATGCGAAGTTTCTAAGGGACAAAACCAAAACAGAGGTAGCTTCACACAGAAAGGGAGAAATCTTCAGAAGGTGAGTGGTGAGAGTAAGACTAGGCCCTCATGAAGGAAAGGGAATTAAAGAACTGGGAGATTCCTAGCCTCATTAAATAAAAGTAATAACTTCTACATAACATGGGAAGCATGATCAAATGCAGAGGGGAAAAAGCAATGGGGCTTGAGCAGGGGGCTTGAAGAAGGAATGATGGTTTTGGCCTTTTTTTTTTTTTTGGCAAGCAAGCAGAGTGGGAATGAAAGTTAACATTTATTGAATCCTAGGCATTTTACATAAATTAGCTAATATGATCCTTACAACCATTCTATGAGGAAGATATGTATTATCTCCGTTTTGCAGATTAAAAAAACCCCGAGGCTCTAGGAAAATAAATTATGGAGTGTTCCAGTTAGTGATAGGATTTAACCCCAGGTTTCTATGACACTAGAGGACAATACTGTCAAGGATTAACAGGGCCATTTATCAAGATCAAATGATCCTACTGAGACATTCCATCCTCTTTGTCTTTTTTTTTTTCATCCTCTTTGTGTTAAACTCTACTTTGTATATGTTAAAATCACTACCTTTACTTTCTTTTTCTTCATATGTGATTGATAACAGTCATCTGTTTCCACTTTCTCAGTGGGTAGAATAGTCATAGGGCTTACTAAGTACAGAGACTGTAGCATTGCGGCAGCCCTTGAGATGTTCACTCTGTTAGTATGTTAAAGAGACCTTCCTTGCCTTTGCTCTTCCACTCAAATAGCAACAGCTCTCTGGCCAATCAGATTTCAGAGCATTAATCGCCATGTAAATACCTGTGACTCTTCTGGGAGGCATATTCAGACTATTTAAATATTAATTAAAAGTCTGAGAACAGGGGGGCCTGGGTGGCTCAGTGGGTTAAAGCTTCTGCCTTCGGCTCAGGTCATGATCCCAGAGTCCTGGGATCGAGCCCTGCATCAGGCTCTCTGCTCAGCAGGGAGCCTGCTTCCTCCTCTCTCTGCCTGCCTCTCCCCCTAATTGAGATCTCTGTCTGTCAAATAAATAAATAAAATCTTAAAAAAAAAAAAAAAAGTCTGAGAACAAAGTTCCATTTAATAAGGATGGTCTAAGAGGAAAAGCTTAGTATCTTTAGTACACAGTCAATGACAGGGAAGCTGAGAAAAGAGAAGTGAGAGACAGTGGGAGTTAAAGATCAGACCTCTTGGGGTGCATGGGTGGCTCAGTCAGTTAAGCTTCTGACTCTTGATTGTGCCTCAGGTCATGATCTCAGGGTCATGAGGTAGAGCCCTCACGTCAGGCTGTGTGCTCCATGTGGAATCTGCTTAAGATTCTCTTATCTCTCGCCCTCAGCCCCTCCCCCGCTTGCATGTGGGGACTCTCTGAATAAATAAATAAATAAAATCTTTAAAAAAAAAAAAGAATCGGGGCACCTGGGTGGCTCAGTGGGTTAAAGCCTCTGCCTTCGGCTCAGGTCATGATCCCAGGGTCCTGGGATCGAGCCCCGCATCGGGCTCTCTGCTCAGTGGAGAGCCTGCTCCCCCCTCTCTCTCTGCCTGCCTCTCTGGCTGCTTGTAATCTCTCTCTGTCTGTGAAATAAATAAAAAATCTTAAAAAAAAAAAAAAAAATTTTAATAAAAAAAAAAAAAAAAAGAATTAGACCTCCCAAACTAAGGGAGGGATACCCACCTGCTGCTGACAGGGCATGGGGAAGAGCTAAAGGCCTCTGCCAGTTTAAGGCTGTTGTTAACAAATTGCCACAGGCTGGTAGCTTAAAAGAACAGGAATTTATCTGCACACAATCTGGAATCCAGAAATCAAGGTATACTAAAGTTGGTGCCTTCTGGGAGAATCTGCTGCATGCCTCCCTCCCAGTTTGGGGCCTGTCAGTAGTCCTTGGTGGTCCTTGGCTTTCTTTGGCTTGTGGTAACATAACTCCAGTCTCTGCCTCTGTCTTCACAGGGCCATCTTCCATTAGTCATACTGGATTTAGGCCCTACCCTAATCCTCATGGTACAAGTTACCACGTCATGGTCATCGTAACTTCTATACATCTACAAAGATCTTATTTCTAAATAAGATCATACTCTCAAGTTCTAGGTGGGCATGAATTTGCGGGGAACACTACTCAACTAGGAACTGTTTTTACTGTCACTGAATGAGGGGCCATCCTGAAAAAAAGGAAGAAAATAATCTTTTTCTCTCATCCACACAATATTCAGCGGGAATGGGAGGGTCTTCTTGGCATCCCCAAGCTGGGCTTTCTTATTTATATTTTTCTTTTCATAAAGGAGAGTCTAGGGGAGTCTAGAGACTCCTGATTTAGGCTTAGGTCATGATCCCAAGGTCCTGGGATCTAGCCCCATGTCTGGAACCTGCTTCTCCCTCTGCCCCTCCCTCTGCTCTTGTGAGCAAGTGCTCTCTTTCTCTCTCTCACATGCTCTCTCTCTCAAATAAATAAAATCTTTTAAAAATAAATAAACAGGGGTACCTGGGCGGCTCAGTCGTTAAGCATCGGCCTTTGGCTCGGGTCGTGATCCTGGGGTCATGGGATTGAGCCCTATATCAGGCTCCCTGCTCAGCAGGAAGCCTGCTTCTCCTCCCACTCCCCCTGCTTGTGTTTACTCTCTTGCTATGTCTCTCTCTGCCAAATAAATAAATAAAATCTTAAAAAAAAAGAAATTTTTTTAAATAAAAAATAAAGGAGAGTCTAACTACAAGAATATTGTTAAAACAATCCCTCTCCTTCTTTTAGCAGGGCTTCTCTGCTCTGATGACAAAAACATGTCATGGTGAATGAGTCTGATCCTTAAAAATTAGCCTTGTAGGGGTGCCTAGCTAGCTCAGTTGGTAGAGCATGCAACACTTGATTTCAGGATCTGAGGGTCATGAGTTCAAGCCCCACGTTGGGTGTGGACTCTACTTAAAAAAAAAAAAAAAAAGTAGCCTTGTAAAAAGGTTACAAGATCTTGTTCTTATCATTTTTTTAGTAGATAAAGTGTGTGAAGATACAGAATTTTTCAAATATACAGAAACTACAGTGTGCTACAAAATAACAATGAAGTAGGTTTATTCAGCTGATGCTTATCTCAAAGAGAACTGGGGACATTTTTATTTTCATTCAAAAAAGAATTCCAGGGACACCTGGGTGGCTCAGTTGGTTAAGCAGCTGCCTTCGGCTCAGGTCATGATCCCAGCGTCCTGGGATTGAGTCCCACATCGGGCTCCTTGCTCAGCAGGGAGCCTGCTTCTCCCTCTGCCTGCCAATCTGTCTGCCTGTGCTCATTCTCTCTGACAAATAAATAAATAAAATATTAAAAAAAAAAAAAAGAATTCCAAATGAGAGCAAGGCTTCATAGCTACCTTATTTGTCTTTTTGGCTTACTATATTTTCAGGAAAACAGAAAAAGAAATAGGAAGTTCACAAATATGACTTTGCCAACTATCTTTTCATTCTTTAAACTTTTTAGCTCCAATACAGCATAAACCATTCTCTGATATCTGAATGTAGCCTCCCCTGGGATCTAAGCAAAAAAACAAATAAATGATAATCACACAGAAGTTAATAAGATCTAAATCACATGCCAGTAAGGAATTTGAAAAGTTTGGCCTACACGTTAAAAAACTGAGTTCATTTGACACAGGTAGGGAATCACAGTGAAAGAAAAAAGTGATGGTTTCAACCATTTGCTCAAGTCAGAAGGAAAGGCAGGTGTGCCCCACTTCCAATGGATTAGTCATGAGGAGAACTAAGCTGCACATCTTGCAAATCAGGTTCAGTGCATATATGATAAAAGGAGTTAGCAAAATCATGACTTTTTTAATGCTTATACCCTTAGTCATGACCAGTTATAAGCTATGTGGAAGTCAAGTTTGAATATGAAGATAAAATTTCTCTTACCACAGTCTACTCTAGGTCAGGGAAATTTATTGAAGAGATTTACCAAGCTGTTTCCTCATGGTTCAAGGCTCAACTCAGGATCATCTTCAAGAAATCTTCTATGGCCCCAGACTAGCTTAGGTACCCCTCTCCATGTTGGTAACACCTCTGAGACCTCTTTACATTTTCTTACCTTAAGCATATCATATTTACCTGTCTTTCTTCCCAGACAGGGTGTGAGCTCCTCAGTGAGCAAAGATTAGATTGGTTGCTTTCCAAACTATATGTTTGATTATTTTTTCACTTATTTATACAATTCCAAGTTAAAAATGAAATTTCCTCAGAACCCTGAAGGCATACCCCCACTATTTTCTAACAGTCAGTGATTCAATTATATTAGAAATCTGTTTTGGAATGCCTAGGTGGCTCAGTAGGTTGGGCTTTTGCCCTCCGCTCAGGTCATGATCCCAGGGTCCTGGGATCAGGTCCCCCATTGGGCTCCTTGCTTGGCAGAGAGTCTGCTTCTCCCTCTGGCTAGCATTCCCCCTGCCTATGCTCGCGCTCTTGCTTTCTCTCTCTCTCTAACAAATAAGTAAAGAAATAAAATCTTAAAAAGAGAAAAAAGAAATGTTTTACCCCCATACTTTTTTTTTTAAATGATGTTTTTAAAAGATTTATTTATTTGAGTGGTGCCTGGGTGGCTCAGTGGGTTAAGCCTATGCCTTCAGCTCAGGTCATGATCCCAGGGTCCTGGGATTGAGCCCCGCATCGGGCTCTCTCATCAGCAGGAAGCCTGCTTCCCTTCCTCTCGCTCTCTCTGCCTGCCTCTCTGCCTACTTGTGATCTCTGTCTATCAAATAAATAAATAAAAATCTTTTAAAAATTAAAAAAGATGTATTTATTTGAGAGAAAGCACATGAGCTAGGGTGGGGAGGGGTTGAGGGAGAGGGAGAGGAAGAGAATCAGTAATGGAGAACCTTCTCCATTATTGGGGGATATAGAACTAGTTTTAAGGATTCAAATACATCTAGAGAAATTAAAGATGATTTTATCCATGTGGGGAAAATAAAAACAGTGCTTCAGGTAGGCTCCCCAGCAAGTGGTAGTTTATTAAAGATGATTACAATGTAAAATCAATACCAATAGCAATGAGGTTTTCATATTCTCTTATCTAAAAACTCAACATTGGTCTATCTTGATCTTGAACGTATCTTTTTCTCACGCATTAATGTGTAACATCACACATTAGTCATTTGGAAAATGTTTCCCAGAGTTATGCAGATCTAACAAATGTTGACACATTCCATGATCATAAAAATCATATTTGTTAATATCACCATGGATCTCATCAGGAAACTCTTTAAGAATTGGGAAGATATCAGGATGCCATTGAGTGCCTCAGTGGGTTGAGCTGCTGCCTTCGGCTCAGGTCATGATCCTAGGGTTCTGGGATCGAGCCCCGCATCAGGCTCCTTGCTCAGTGGGGAGCCTGCTTTTCTCTCTGCCTCTGACCGCCACTCTGCCTGCTTGTGTGTGCTATCTCTCTTTCTGACAAATAAATAAATGAAATCTTAAAAAAAAAAAAAAAAGAATTGGGAAGATATCAAGCTCACAATGTCAGATCAGTTTTTCAAAATACTAATTTTTGTTTGAAAACTCAACTGTTATCATTGGTAACAAATGCCATCGACTCTTTTCTTTGAAGTAACAGTGTCACTTCATTCATTTCCTTTTTTTTTTCCTTTAAAGATTTTTTTAAAATTTTTACGTTATCTCTACACCCAACATGGAACTTGAACCTACACCCCTGATAGCCAGAGTCACACATTGTACTGACTGAACCAGCCATGTGCCCCACTTCTTTCATTTCTAAGAAAATGCCAAGTCTGAATAATTGTAGCTTTTCAGGCTGCTCTTCTTTGAAGCAGAGTGATAATCTATGGGGAAAGGCGGCTACTTGAGCTCACAGTTCCAGTGATTACACAAATGTTTGCCTCGAGACAACCACTATACTTCAATATGCCGTGGAAGTGCTTTGTCAGCCAAAGCACTTAGTCACACAAAATATTAAAAAGATGGGTACTCAGGGCACCTGGGTGGCTCAGTGGGTTAAGCCTCTGCCTTCAGCTCAGGTCATGATCCTGGGGTCCCGGGATCGAGCCCTACCTCGGGGAGCCTGCTTTCCCCCCTCTCTGC
The DNA here is from genome assembly GCA_003697995.1 of Taxidea taxus jeffersonii. Lineage (NCBI taxonomy): Eukaryota > Metazoa > Chordata > Mammalia > Carnivora > Mustelidae > Taxidea > Taxidea taxus. The sequence goes on from RCUC01117914.1 coordinate 19,557, forward strand.
CTGCCTCCCTGCCTACTTGTGATCTCTCTCTCTCTCTCTCTGTCAAATAAATTAAAAAAAAAAAAAAAGATGGGTACTCTAGGGTCAAGATTTAATAAAGCTAATAATTTTTATGCTTCTTCAGGGACATTCCTATACAGACTGGCATTTTCTTTATCGTGAGTACGGCAGTGACAAATACAAGGACTACTAGGACAGTCTGGTGCCATTATCTCATATATGTTGAAATACCAGCAATGTTACCCACCATTGATTGCTCTCACAGCATGATTGAAACATAAACGCAGTTTAAAAAAAAAAAAAAGGCAAATAAAGTCTTACTATTACTATGAAAATACTTTTAACCCTGTAGCCTCCCGGAAAGGGCATTAGGGGTGCCCAGGAGTCCATGAACCATACTTTAAGAACTGCTTGGTAAATAGCTAGCGCCCTACCTCACAAGTCCCGAGGGCTGCTGTAACAAAATATCACACTGGTTGGGCTTAAAGCAACAGAAATGGGGGCGCCTGGGTGGCTCAGTGGGTTAAAGCCGCTGCCTTCGGCTTGGGTCATGATCCCAGGGTCATGGGATCGAGCCCCATATCGGGCTCTCTGCTCTACGGACAGCCTGCTTCCTCCTCTCTCTCTGCCTCTCTGCCTACTTGTGATCTCTGTCTGTCAAATAAATAAATAAAATCTTAAAAAAAAAAAAAAGCAACAGAAATGTATTCTCTCACAGATCTGGAGGCTAAAAGTCTAAAATCAGGATGTCAGTAGGGCCATGTTCCCACAGAGGTTTCTTCCACTTTCTGGTGGCCCCAGGCATTCCTTGGTTTATGGCACCAGAACTCCAATCTCTGCCCCCACCTATACATAGCCGCCTCTGTGTGTCTGTCTGTGTGCTCTCCTCTTTTTATAAGCACACGAGGCATTGGATTTAGGGCCCACTGTAATCTAGCATGAATTTGTAGGGGAGGAAAAAGTTTTCCTTGACCCTCTTAGGGTCCCTCGCTGAGTCTGAAAATAACTTTTGTATGACATGGGAGACCTTCATAAGGAAATGAAGACTCATAGAAACAGACCTGAGATTTTTATGCTAGATTTGATGAACAGTTGACAGTTATGATGAGTTAAGGAGATATGATATATTAATTAATGATACGTTGAAGAGAGTAAGTGTAGTAACTTGAGGAAAACTTAGCAAGCCCTGTCTTGTTCATATTATTCTTAGGATCCCTTTGCTTTCCTTCAGAGATAAGGCTACTCCTTTCCCCTGGGATGTAGGGAGGCCACCTCTCACATGAATGTTTTATGATCTCTTTCAGGGGATGAGAGGGAGGTGGTCGGGATAACTTTACTGCTTCTGCTGTTTTCTCCAACTCCTTCAGCTTAAAATATTTTCAGTATGCCAAGGTGCCATATTTTGGGGTAATATGTCCTAACTCCTATTAACCTCACCTTAACTAATTACATCTACAAAGAACCTATTTTCAAATAGTGTAACATTCTGAGTTTCTGGGTGAACGTGAACTAAGGAGGACACCACTCGATTATTTGACTACCATACCTACCAATATTCCCTGCTGGAAGGTACATCCATCCCAGAGCTGCTATGAGTCTTGGCAGCTTAAAGTTCACAGCTTCCCTTTTTCTAGAGTCTAGAGAACTGCACTTGACAAAGGTAACTGTTTCACCTAAGAAGATGGTTACCCCCTCCCAGAGGCAGCTCACAGTTGGCCTTCTTGCCTCAAAGCAGTACCTTTGTGGTGCAGGTCATATACCAAAGTCCCCTTGGGATAAGGCCAAATGAAGCTAGTTTCCAGCTGAGAGGATAACCTGACTCAGCTTTTCTCCCTATCCCATGCTACTTCCCTCACTTCCTTTTTTTCGAGAGCGTAATCTAAAATAATTCCTGAATCACTTTCCACCTCTCTGATTGGCAATTATATAATGATTGCTGCTTTTCACTAAAGATAGGGAAATTGGACAATGTTATACATTCTCAGTGGGAAGGTAAACTGATGTAATCTCCCTTGAATGAAGTTTGGCAATATGAATTTAAAAATTTAAATATACATCCCCTTTAACCCAACAATTCCACTTTTAAGAACTCTGAGGAAAGTAATCCCAGGAAAGGGAGGACAAAAAGTAATCCTAAGCAAGTGTGTAAAGATATATGTACAAAGGTGAACATGAGGGGTGCCTGGGTGGCTCAGCAGGTTAAAGCCCCTGCTTTCGGCTTGGGTCATGATCCCAGGGTCCTGGGATCGAGCCCCGCATCGGGCTCTCTGCTCGGCAGGCAGCCTGCTTCCCTTCCTCTCTCTCTCTCTCTGCCTGCCTCTCTGCCTGCTTGTGATCTTTGTCAAATAAATAAATAAAATCCTTAAAAAAAAAAAAAA